>RSEH01000088.1:0-160381 GCA_006503475.1 Stentor roeselii | reverse complement strand
CTGAATTGAGCCTTATCTTTTTTTACGCTTTGATTATTTTGAAGTTTTTGTTCAAAGCTGAAATTTCAAGTTACTTGTTGCTTTCTTTCCTAGCAGTATCTCTCTTAACTCAAGTATTCGTGATTATTGAAAACCTTTCTGAGAAAATTTGGAAAAAGATAAAAATCTTGAAATCCACTCACTTGACAAAACATAAAAGTATTGCCTCTATAATGAGCGGAAAAACATTTAAAGTTACTAGTTATCGAGATGGAAATATCGATTTTGCTAGCAGTGAGATTAACTCTGAATTTAATGAGAGAAATATTCAGAAAATAGATAATCAGGTAAAAAAGGAAGATTTAGGTGAAAAGAATAGAAATGATATTGTTGAAGGTGAAAAACAACATAATGAAAATCCGGAAATTTTCAATAAGGAAAGGGAAGATTTAGATGTTGTTAATTTAGATTAGGGATCATATTTGAAGAATTTTTTAGATTCTAAAATAAAATTTTGATATTGAATTAAATCTTGATAAATTCGCTAGTAGGATTAATCTGATTATTTGGTAACTAAATCATTTATACTTAAAAAACAGCAATCAACTCACATAATAAATTATTGTAACAAAAGTTTAATGATTGAAAAAAAATTATTGCTTAAATGTAATGTTCAACTCGAATCTTAAGAGTATCCAAAGAGTAAATAGGTCATGATTAAAATTCTAAATAAAGAGGATGAGATTAAAAGTATTTGAAATTCTAATTAAAGAGTAAATTCTGTACAATAATCATGAAATAAACTCCTATAAAAATTATAAAGATGCTTTAAGGTGGTTTAATCATTTTTTTCTTTACAAGCCTAGATTTGATACTTGCAGTTTATCGCAAGTTTCTAATCTTTTGTCCAGAAATCGCAAGGGATAATAAAAATTATATAGGAATAATTTTTTATCAATGAAGAGGAGCTAATAGAATGTAAACTGTAACAAACGCCACCTATAACCTTCTCAAGAATTAGAGTTGATTAAAAGTTTCTTCGAAGCAAGTTAGAAGTAATCATAATATTAATAAAATTTTATAATTTTAATGAATTTAGTGTATCATCTGCACTCTTTATTGATGATTCTTGATGTTTTTAAAGTCTAGTCACAATTTTTAATTTTTTACAATTTTTAACGTATTCCTCATCTTATCATCCATATTCTGCTATCAAAAAATCAAATATAAAAACATTTACAATTAACAAATAAAAATATCTTTGAAATTTAATGCTACTTTCGATTTATTGATGACCTTATAAGCTTGAATCTTATTCAAGCGATAGTCATCGATCTCTATACGAATTTGAAGGACATTTTAAATATAAAGAATAAACCAAAGACTTTAAATGCAACTAAAAGTTGCCTTGTGCAGTTACCTTTGAATAATTGGGGTAAAAAGTATAGCAATGTTACTACGAGCTGAAGCCCAACTACTACAAATTATAGTAAAACCAATGGTTAAATCAATAATATTATAAAATTATAACTACTTTAATAGTTAAAATAAAATGATTTATTCTTTATTCCTGAAGGGCTATATTTATTTCTTGTTGATTACAATATCTATTTTAACTCTATTACTAAATTTTTTTTTCTTGTAGGTTTTGAAACAATCTTCAAACTCTTAATTTTCGAAAAATAACCTAATTGCATTCAAGGTAGAGGACTTGAGATATTTAATATCATGATCAGTTACTCGAATATTTATAGTTCCTAAATATTTTTTTAAGCATGCAGTAGAAGAAATATGTGAAAATTTCAAGAAGGCCGATTAAAAGATACATTTGTTATAGGAATGATTAGAAATGCATCTTTTGTATGACTTTTTAGTAAGATATTTTTGATGCGATTCTTAATTGTATAAAAAGTAAAGAAGTGGTTATCTTCTGCATATATGACTATTATCTGTAAGATTATCGGAATAAGGATTCTTAGTAAGTTATTTCGAATATTTATTGGTGAGATTGAATAATTTGTATTATGTAATGGAAGATTTGATTGATTTGGCTTGAAAATCGATTTTCAGTGCAATAATATCTAATTAAGTGATTTCAATGAATTTGATTTTATTTAATATCCCTAAGACATATATCATTGCAATCATAGTTACATTAGACCTTATTCAAGAAATTAACATAACCTTCCAGTACAGAGTAATATATTGATATCCATATTTTTCTTTACTATAAGTATTTTTTCTCACGATTTAAAGGTTTTGATCGCGTTCAAGTATGTCGTCACTAGCATTTGTCTTCAGCTTGATAAAAACCTATAAAACATCTACTCTTTTTTTTAAGTTTTTTGAATTATAAAAGAATTTGAAGTTAAGTCCAGGAAAACTTAGCAGGGTTAATAACTTAAAAAATTTTAGCTTGCTAGGCTTGTAGCCTAAACAATTGAGAAGGTTTTACTTGTTAATACTCCAAATTATTATTTTGTAGACTATTTATTCATTTTCTACTGAAGCTTTTCGAGTAGACGATGGACTTGTTCCTTTTAAGCTTGTATTTTTGCTGAATAGAAGATTTAATTTTGATATGTTTCCATAAGTCGACTTAATTACTTTATTCTTATTAGCTCTCCCTGCTAGTTTTTTCTAAGTTCCCGGAAAAAAAGTTTGATATTTTTGTCTTCAGAGTTTTTAGGATGAAATGATAGCAGGGCGTCGAAGTTCTAATAATCAACAGAATAAGACCTTGTCTCTCTTTGAAAAGTTAAAATGAAAAAATCCTAAAATTTGATAATCTTTAAAGTCATTAAGAATTTGACGTGGTGTTCTAAACTAAACAAACAATTTTAAATTGATTGATATTTTTTTGGTTTATTTATATAAAAATCTGATCTGCTACGAATTTTTAATCAAATTCCTCGAAAAAAAAACAAGGATTCACTAACCAGTCGATTTAATTTATAATATTTAGTCTAGAGTCATTTGATGTTTGTTGAGTTATTATTCAAATGACTTTAGGAAATATTTATAAAAATAATCCTGGAGAGTTAATTTATTCATTTTTAATATCTAGAGTAATTCTAAATGGCACTGGAGAGTTAATTATAAAATGGTAGAGCAAGAAGACTTATTTTCTAAACTTTTAGACAAGGATCAAAGTGTTGGGATCCCAGTAGTTAAGACCATAAAATATGAAAAAATCTTAGAGTCTGAGCTCAATCGAGCATGTTCTTTACTTCTCGGGCACACTGATCCAGTCACATCAATTTCCATGTCAATCGACAACAGCCACCTCGTAAGCTGCTCTGCTGCCGGCGATGTCAAATTTTGGGACTTGATAAACCGAGAAGAAATATGGACTAAAAACGTAATCTCTGAAACTCCGAATGAATTCTTGAAGTCAATTTGCTTCATTTCTGAAAAATACTCAGTCATCGCTGCGGCCGAATCTGGAAACTTTTATTATGTTGACTCGAAAAATAAATTTTTTATCAAAAAAGAAAATGATTCTAAAATTTTAAAGATTGTGTCAGATTCTAATTCTTACTTGTTTTCTCTTCATGAAGGAGGACATATCAAAAGATGGTCTTTATTGATTTCAGCTTCTGGAAATGATTTTGCTAGTGCGGAGAAATTTCCGATAAACTTTGATTTTGATGTGAAATTAGGAGAAGAACTTGAAGCTACTTCAATAAAATTAGTTTTAGACTGGCTTTATATTGGATGCAAAAATGGTAAAGTGTTGAGATGCCAGATAATCAAATGTGAATTAGAGGAGTTAACCAGCATTGATGAGACAGTGAATTGTTTAGCAGTCAATCCAAGCGGCACTCAGATGGTAATAGGATCAAATAACAACATCTTTTTTTTCAATATAACTAGTAAAAAACTTATAAGAATAGAAAATAATCAAGAAATTTTCACTCATGTAGCGTATACCAACAAAGGACAAATGGTGATCTGTGCTTGCCAGTCCAAAAAAATTATTCTTCTAAATTCAAAAGAAAAAGATGTAGAATCGAAAGATCAAACAATGAAAGATCTTCAAGAAAATGTATTTTTGCATCATCATGATACTATCAATGAAATTTTAGTCACTCATGATTACAAGTACTTCATTACATGCTCAAATGATAGAACTATTAAATTTATTCAAAAGGAACAAGTGAGAGATACGAAATGTTCATTAAAAGTACCTGAAAATACTAAATTTATGAATATTAATAAGAAGATAGGGACACTTGTCGCAATTGATGACCAAGACAGGGTCAATGTCTTTAAAATCAATGAAAACAGACAAGTTCATCGATATAATCCTAAAAACTTTGAGGTTCAGAATTCATTTTTAACTAAAGACGGTAAATATTTAATCATTGTTTTAGAGAGTGGAGATCAAGAAGAAGAGAGTGAAATGATAGAAGATTATGAATACGACTATGACTTTGATTCAAATTACTCTTATTCTGATCAGTATGGACAAAGTGATGATGATGAAGATCAAATCAACTATGGAGAAAATGATTCACAAATTGGAGAAAACGATGAAAAAAGTTCAAAACATGATAGTAATTCAGAAGATAAAGAATTGGAAGATAGAGCATCAGATGATCATGAATCATCTAAGAAAAGTAAAAGTGATAGAAATAGTAACGCGGATAAGACAAGATTCAAACTGACCTTGTTCGATTTGGATGAAAATGCCATCAGTAGTGAGTTGAAAGCTGAAGAAATGTTGCTTTCCTTTGCCTCTAGTGAAGAATCGAAATATCTTTACGCAGCTGGTGAATCTTACTTGTATAAGTATGACTTATCAACAAAAGAAAGAATAAAAGAGAAATATCAATTTGAAGGAAACGATCCTATAATTAAACTTTCATCAGATGATAAATTCCTTTACTATACAAATTCGACAGAAATAAATCAAATCGATCCAGTTAACTTACAACTAATTGATTCTTTTTCGGATAGAAATGAAGGCTTGATCAAATCACTGATTCTCAAATCTGATGATTCAATGTTAATATCAGGACATGAAAATGGAAAATTTATTTTCTGGAGCCTTCCTAATAAACAAATTCTTTATTCAAACTCCGATCTTCAATCTTCCATAGAATTCATGTTACTCTCCCAAAACGAAGAATTTCTTGTAATCATGACTGATGAGAGAGATATTTACAAAATCAGCTTATCAGAAAAATCACCTAAAAAAATATCAGAATCAATTGATTTTTACTTTACTTCTTTAGAACTTTTCGATGATAGCACCTTGATTTTTGGAGTTGATGGCCGAATAGTCTTCTGGAATATAAATGATGAAAAAGAGATAAGTTCAATTAATGCTCATGGTGACGATATTCATTATTTGGATCATTTTGAAAATTATTTTGTTTCAGTTTCACAAAATTGCTGCAAGATGTGGGATATGAATACTAAAAGCCAAGAACTTTTAATATATGGATACTGTGAAGAGATCACCAGCGTCTTTATGTATGATGAGGAACTTATTGTTATTGGAATGGAAAATGGAGCTATTGCAGTTTATTCGACTACTGAAAAAAAATTGATAAATAATTGCTTTAATCATAGTGGGCGGGTTGATTATATTGACTGTCTTAACGGAATTTATGCAACTGGATGTTCTGATGGAGTAGTTGTAACTGGTGAACTCAAAACAAATCAAAGCCATACATATAATAACCCATATTCATATGTGAAAGACGTAAAATTAAGTAACACTCATGTTTTTTGTGTAGCTGGAGATGACATTGCATTCTGGAAACTAGAATCAAATGACCTTCCAGTTTTATTCTCAAATGGTTATGACAGTACATCCAAAATAATACTTTACTCAGAAGGACAATTTTTAGCCAGCGGGTCATCCTATGGAACAGTGAGGTTCTGGAAGATAGAAGACCAAAGTCAATTAAAAATACTAAACGAACAGCCAGAAATCTCAGCACTTGCTTTATCAGAAGATGAAAATTTCTTATTTGCAGGGTCTTCAACTGGGTTTATCGGAGTCTATTCAACTATTTCACGAGATTTTATGTGTAAATTAGAGGGTCATTCTGAAAAAATCTCATTTTTGCAGGTTTTTAATCGAGTTCTGTTTTCGATATCTGATGATAAAATCATTAAAACTTGGCCTTTAAAAGAAAAGAAAGAATTTTATTCTTTTAGATGGAGGACTGATACTCCTACTCATTTAGTTTTATCTGGGGATTCCAAGTATTTGGCGACTGGGTATGATAAGGGAGCTATCAGGGTTTATGATTTCGCAACTTCAAAGTTTTTAGATACAATTAATATACATGGAGAGGAACCGATAACAGGTCTTCTCTACTCCAAAGATTCAAAATTTTTAGTAACAGCTGCAACCAACTCGTCAATAACCTTAGTAGGAGCAATTAATCAAAAAAACAAGGAAACAATTGAAATTCCTGAAAGTAAAAACAGCACAAGTCCAATAGTATTATCCAATCATAACCTATTCCTAGCATCAGCAATGAAAGACTTTTCAATAAGCATCTGGCGTTTTTCAGAGTCTTTCTTATCAGAAAAAATAAACAAATCCCCGAAAACAATAACTTTATTAGGACATACGAAAGAAATAAATGACTTAAAATTTTCACATGAAGAGAATTTCTTGTTTTCTTGTTCAAAAGACTACTTCATCAATAAATGGGACATAGAAAGCAAGTCCAAAATAATATCAACAAAGCAAAATGATTCTGTATCATTTCTCTTAATTTTATCAAATTCAGATCAGTTAATTTCGATATCTGACAATAAAAAAGTTAAACTTTGTACAATTGAGTTTGGTGAAAAAAAAGAAATAAAAGCAAATGATTTAACTGAATTGAAAGATGAGGCTAGCACTGTTTGCTTATCAAAAGATGAAAAATCAGTTTTTATAGGGAATAACTCTGGTGATATTCACGAATATTCATTACCTGATATGAAAAACCCAAAATCTTTAGAAAAAACCCATATTGATAAAATCACAAATCTTTGTTTATCCAGTCATGGAAATACTCTTTATAGTTCTTCACTCGACAAGGTGATTATTTCCTGGGATTTGAGGAGTGAAAACAGTTCTAAAAAATGTCTCAGACCAACATCTGGAGTCATTATGTGCATTCTCATTGATGATCGAGGTGAAAAGGTATTTACAGGATCTGATTCTAGCACTATTAATGTATTTAACTTCAAGGAAAAGAAAGAACTTGCCTGTATTTTAGGACATATTAAAACCGTAACTTGTCTTGGGATATGTAGTGAAAAACAATGGCTGGTCTCTGGTTCTCTAGATGAAAATTTAAGAGTTCATTCAACTCATGATTATTCCTTTAAATTATCGATTCCCTTGAAATTACCGATCAAGTCATTAGTTATTTTGCCTGATAATGATCGGGTATTGACAGGTCATGATAATGGTAACGTTAAAATCTCATCTCTCACCAAAAAAGTCGAGATAATCAAATATGAAATTTCAAAGTCTTGCATAAACTGTTTAAAATTACTTCCAGGGGCAGAGTTAAAACTTCTGAGCTCATCCCAAGAAAACGTGATAAAACTTTGGGACCTTTCCGATAAAAACCAAGATTCCAACATAATCAAGCCGAATCCAACAATTTTTTCAGGTCACACTGAAGGTGTTTTGAGTTTGGCCATATTAAATCAAAATAGTTTCATATCAGGAGGTCAAGATTCTCTTATAAAAGTTTGGAGTATTCAGAAAAAAAGAGAAGATTTTACATTAAATGGTCATGAAGGTTCTGTTAATTCTTTAGCGTTAACAGAAGATAAGACTAAAATAATTAGTGCAGGGTCTGACTGTGTTATTAATATTTGGGACTTGAAAAAAAGAGTTGTTGAACATTCACTTGATAGCTCTGAAAAACCTTTTCAAGATTTAGCTGTTTTTGCTAATTCTTTCTTAATCAGTGCAGCTAAGGATAGAGCTTTAAAAATTTGGAGATTGAATGATTTGATTGATCAAGATTCTATGAAAACTACCAGTCAGAAATATAATGTTGTTATTAAGACAGAAGATGAAAAAATTTTACTTAATTACAAATATGGTCATTGCGAATCAATCGATAAGAAAAAAAATAATGAAGTAGTCAGATTAAATCAAATCGGAATATCTGAAACTTTCGACCCATACTATCAAAATTTGATTTTATTCTACAATCTAATTGATAGTATTGCTGGAAATGCTTTTGTAAATCTGAAACTAGAAACAAATCAGATCTTATTTAGCAGATTCTCTTATTCTGTATTGCATATTCTGTGCTATAAAGGGGATGCTCAGAGTATCGAAAGAATGAATGATGAAAACTTGAACTTAACAGCTGATTTTTTTGGAAAGTCTCCTTTATTTTATGGAATTCAGCGACAGAATCAAGGTTGTGTAGATACTGTTTTGAGGTTTTTAATAGACTTACCAAATCAATCAGATTCTTCAAGGCTAACAACTTCATTTTCCGCGATAAGCAATGATTTACCAGTAATAATCAGCAACTCCTCTAAGATCCTCCATTTATTAATAGGTCAATTCTTTATCAAAAGTCCTGTCCAATTCGAAAAGATGAAAAATTTGCCTCATTTTTTTTATTCTGACAATTTCATGCCCGTTGCACAAGATTTCAATCCAAGCACTTCAGATGATGATGAAAAAATTCCAGTTGTCATTAATTACACTCCTTTTAAAATACCATTTAACCCTGGGTCAACTGCAACTATTGAATTTTTGAAGTCAATCAGTGAATGTTCGAATCGGCAGATTTTTAATACTCCTTTTGTTAAGTTTGTGGTCAGAAAACATTGGGATGAGTTAATTTTCTGGACTTCTGGGTATACCTTCCTGATATTCATCAACCTAATACTACTAGTAATCCTCTTCTCCCAAGCAGACATAACCTCATCATACATTCTCTACATTTTCCTCTTTGTGAACTTCTGGCTTTTCCTCTGGGAAGTGATTCAATTTTTAGAAGAAAAACTAAATTACTTAAAAGACTTCTGGAACTACATCGACATCCTGAGACTCTCAACAACAATTCTATGGATAGTCCTTCGCATTCAAACCCCAGAAGTCGACTACAACAACCTCGAATGGGTTGTGGCTTTAATAAACTTCACTCGAGGACTGACAGGTTTTCGACTATTTTCAGGTACTCGTTATTACGTAAAACTGATAATTCGAGCAATAAGCGACATGCTTTACTTTTTAGTGATTTTGACTTATTCGATCATTACTTTTGGAGTCATGTTCGAAGTTTCAAGAAAAGAAAAAAATTTCGAATTTCGGTCGTTGTGGATGGATTCTTATTTACTTAACTTTGGGACTTTTGAGGCAAAGGATGAGTTTGCACCGTCTTTTGAAACATTTGCTTATATCTTAGCAACGGTTATTAATGTGATTTTAATGTTCAACCTTCTTATTTCTATTCTTAGTGAATCTTTTGCTAACTTCCAAACTGATAGAGAAATTATTGATTATACTGAAAGAATATCAGTTGTACTTGAAATTCAAAAATTGATGTTTTGGGTTGATCGAAATCCGATTTTAAGTTATTTTCAGGTCATGACTTATAATTCTGTTGATGATAGCTCTGAAGAAAATGATGAAAAAATAGAAAAATTGGATAAACAGATTAAAGACCTCAGTTTAGTTGTCGAAAAACAAGAAAATGAGATAAAAAATCAATTGAATAATTTTTCTAAACTCAATCAAGAAACTTATCAAAAAGTTGAAGGAAAAATTGAAAATTGTGGAAATGATATAAAAAGTTTACAGGGGAAAATTGATGATATTGGGAAAAAAGTAGAAGAACTTGGAGATGATGTTAAGAAAATTCTAACTGCACTTGCTGGTAAGAGTGATAATAATTAGATTAATTTAGTTTAGGAGTGCTCTTGGCTTATAATGTTTAGTAGAATGGTTATTGTTTGGAGAAGTACTTTTAGTGGTTTTATTTAAAATATTGAAATTTATTTTACTTTTCACTTTGTCAATATGGACAATTTCAGTTATATTGAATAATATTTTTAAATTAAATTTAGTTTTAAAGGCATTAGAAGAGAAAAATTTATCCTTGGGTCGTTGTATACTGCTTTAAATAAGAAATTCATAATAGTGAAAAACATAATGTAAAATAAATTTATTTAATTATTTTTAATTATTAGATCTAATTATATTGAGTATAATTTAATGATTAATTAATTTCGTATTTATAATAAAGATTACTATTTAAATTTGAAAAGATAATTTATATAGATTTAACCTTAATTTGTTTAAGTATCATATCTGAAATCACTTGATCTGCTTTTAATTATCATTTTTATTAAAACCAATTTAAAAAAAATATAATAAAATCAAATTCTATCTTTTATAATGAGGATTGTTTATCAGGAATTATAATAAAATGTTGATCATAAATTATCATTTTTTTTGTTCAAATTTTAATTTTAGATTTTTTAATATTTAAAAATATATTAAAATTTTTATTGTTTCAATGAAACAATTGTAATTATCTCAAGAAAGCTCTAAATCATCAACTAAAACCAAAATTTTTAAGTATTCAATTATGAATTATCCAACTCTATATAATAAAACTTATAAATAATATCAAACTGAAGTGAGTATTGAGTTTTTTAAGTAATAGATATGTTAAGTAATGCAATTTTTAAAATTTGCTGCATAATTATTTTTTGATAAATTGATTGAATAAAAGATAAAAATAAAGTATTAATGAATATTTAATATACTTTATTATAATAATATTCTAAAATAACTAATGAATTTTACTATGACGCACTTTTGTTATAATTAATTCTTAGCAATAAAATATGTGATTGGAATTGTAGTTCTGGATACTTCTACTTTAACTTGGTTGAACAAATAGTCTTATTTAAGTCACTTTGTAAAGTTAATAAAAATTTAAAAATTTGACTCACTTTCTTAACATTAATAACAAATCATATCTTTAAATAAAAAAAATCCCCTAATTTCCATAAAAATACAACCAATCACCATAAAACCCCCTAAAATCCTAAAAACCCAAAAAAAAATCATCATCCTTCACATCTCCTAACCAAATAAAATGGACTTTTCAATCCCGCCAAGAAAATCAAACCCAATTTTTTCAAACAAAAAGCCAATCGACCCAATAATGCAAGAACTTGACCATTTCCTGAAATCATTAAACGACCTTCATTCCCTAAGCGAGAACAAACTAATAAATCTCTCAAAAGAAAGATCATCATTAAAAGATGCACTTCATTCAACAAACGATCAAATCGAGCGAAAAACTGAAGAAAATCATGAACTTGAATCAATTCGTTTAAAGCGCCAAGCCGAACTGACCCAGGTCCTTGCAAAGCTTCGATCAGAAAATTCTGAAGCAAGAGGGCGAATCGAGTTACTTGATGAAGACCTGCTGGACCTTGAAAAGTCTCAAAAAGAACTGATTCAGAAGAAAAATCAAGCAATTCGAGAAAGGGAAAAAAAAGAAGAATTTCTTGAAAATTTGAATAAAGAAATGAATAAATTGAAAAATTTTCATAGAGAGTTGGAAGAGAAGGAAAATATTTTTGATGATATTTTTGAAGCTTATCAAAAGTCGATTTTTGAGTATCATAGGAAAAGGGATGAAGCTTATCATGAAATTAAAAGACTTAATAATACCTTGCAGGAACTTAAGGGAAATATTAGAGTTTTTTGTAAGATTAGACCTGTTTTGGATTGTGATAGAAATCGCGCACTTGCTAGGTTTGAAATTTCTGATCGGGCTATCACGGTTTTTAAATTGGATAAACCTTGTAAGTTCTTTTTTGACTGGGTTTTTCCACCGACTGCTACGAATTCTGATGTTTTTGATGAAATTTCACAACTTGTTCAGAGTGCCTTGGATGGTTATAAAGTCTGCATTTTCGCATACGGCCAAACCGGTTCCGGAAAGACCTACACAATGGAAGGTCCATCAAACCAAGCAGAAAAAGGCATAATCCAAAAGTCCGTCGAGTTAATGTTTTCCTCCCAAAAGAAGCTAAAAGACCTAGGATGGATTTTTTCCTTCAAAGCCAGCGCAATCGAGATCTACAACAAAAAAGTCCGAGACCTTTTCGACAACCGTAAAGTCCTGACAGGTTTCAGCACTTCAATGATGACTCCTCTTTCAGTCCCAATTTTCAGTTACGAAGAACTTTCACCTCTTCTTCAAAGAGCTCGAAAGTCACGTGCAGAGGCAGAAACTGAATCAAACCTTCATTCATCCAGATCTCATTTTCTCTTTAAAGTCGAAATTCGAGGTGAAAAAGACTCAGAAGAAGTTTTTGGAGTCCTTAACATGATCGACCTCGCCGGAAGTGAAAGACTGAAAAAATCGAAAGTTTCTGGAGAAAGACTTGAAGAAACGAAAGCTATTAATAAAAGTCTCAGTGCTCTTGGAACTGTGATTCAAGCATTGGTGAAGAAAGATAAATATATTCCTTATCGAAACTCTATTTTGACAAGTATTTTACAGAACTGTTTAGGAGGTGATGGAAAAACTTTGATGTTTGTAAATGTTTCACCTTTACATGAAAATTTTAAAGAAACTTTAAATTCTTTAGAATTTGCTCAGAAGGTAAATGCTTGTACTTTAGAGTAATTGTTTAAAGGTTAACTTGAATATAGATTTATAATTTTAATATGGGAGGTTGGAACATTTTACTTTTTTCTTGCAGTAAAAACTGCAAAACATTTTTATTTACCTTTTTACCTGGCGGGATCTGCATAACACAATGCACGAATGCTTATATTGCTAAGAAAGGTGATGAAAAAGCGAAAAAGAAAGCAAGTACCTTGGCATGCTTATTGAGTACCTTTGTACCATTGTTAGGTTGCATAATAAACCGTGTTCAGTTAAGAGAAAGTCTTCTTATCAAAGACCCAGTCATTCTCGACATTTGCTTCTGGTGTTATTGTCCTTGTTGCGCAGTGACACAGGAGTACATAGAGACGATTGACCAACACGACAGAGGAGAAATCGGATTTTTTGTATGTCATTTCACCAGGCGAGCTTGTTAGGACTAATAGTTAATCATTAAAGTATTCCTATTAAAAGTGTAAAAATTGTCTCAGTAGTCTTCGAAGTCCTGGGAAGAACCACCAGATAAGACCTAAACAAATAATAAAAATTGCGAAGACTGTCAAATAACAGGCTTTTTTTCTTGCATTTAATTGATGAGCTTTAGCTGAATTTAGATCTTTATTTGCTTGGTCTGTACTTTTTACTGCTACTTCAAGGTTTTGGTCCATTCTGTCTAAACCTTGACCTTGCTCGTTTACCATCCCTGCGACGTCTTTAAACATTTCATTCAATTTCACGATGTCCTTGTGGATCTCCTCTGCTGCTTCATGCTTCTCTTGAAGAAGCTGTCTGTCTATTTCTTCTTCGTTTTTATAGGCAAGTTCGTCGTATTGCACAAGACCTGTTGATGCGTAAATTGACTCTCTTACTGTTCTTCTTGCGTAGGCTTCTTCGAGGTCGTTTAAAATTGTTTTTAGTTCTTCGAATTGTCGAGATAAGGACTGGAATTGAGCCTTTTGGTCTTTTGAAGGCTTTCCATTTTCGAAGATGTCGATTAGGTCTGCTTCGTGGACCTTTATTCTTTGTAAGGTCGAATCGTATGTTGAACTTGTGCAGATTTTTAAGGTTTTTATCAGTGATGACATTTCTTTTAGCGTCTTTGAAATGTGGGATAGGTTTACTTCACCGGTGCCGGGTAAGGCTTTGTAGGTTGACATATTGGATTTATTGGTGGTGGAAGGATGGAGGATGGAGGATTTTTAAGGAATTTTTGAAGGGAATTGGAAGATTTAATGTTTTGGTTTAGGATTGGATTGATGTTTGTGGATTTTTGGTGTGGAGAGATTTTATTAGATATTGATGAGTTTACCTTTTTTCTATTCATCATAGTTATTTATTTTAATACAGTATTAAGGTAGTCTATATTGAAATTATAAGGTTATCTATCTTTTCCTCAGTATTCATAAAACACATATAAGAAAAATCCTGAATGCAAGTAAAAAAAATCAATAAAATATCTAAAACAATAATATCCAGTAACACAAAACTCCATTTTTCCAAAAACCGACTATTTCCTCAATTATTCTTCCAAATCACCACCCATATCAAATCCATTCCCTCCATCTCATCTCATCCTTTTTTAAATAAAACTCTTCTTCATTCCCATCAATAATCGAAACCTAATCAAACCCAAAACTATTTCCAAACATTTTTCAAACTTTTCCTCTTTTCACTCACAAAGATCTTCTCAAACTAAACATCCAATTCCTTAAACCTATTTTTCTAATCACCCAAAACTTTCCTTACTAAAAACCTTTCCTTCTCTAAGTTGAAATAAAAAATCAAGTAATTCATCATTTTCTGATAAAAGCTAATAATTTATCCAAATTCTTTGAAATTAATGACAAGTTCACTTCTCCAAACCAGATAGCGCAAGGTACCCTAACATTATAGGTTAAAATTAATGGAGGGTGAAGAAGCGCATAAAGAAGATAATCAGGAACCTCAGGTCGTTGTTCAAGAACCTCAAGTTTTGCCTGAGGCGCCTTCTGATGTCCCTGATCCTGGACTTGCTGTCCTTGGACAGGATAGAGAAGTCGAAATTATGGAAAATGTTGAAAAGAATGAAAAGATTGAAGGGAATGTGAATGAAGAAGTGAAATTAGATGGGGAATTGGGAATAGAGAAGAAGTCTGATGAGGGAATCGAAAGTGGAGGGAATGAGGAAGGTCGTGATCAAAAGGTCTCTGGCTCGGAGAAAAGCAACTTGATGCAGGTTCATATTAACTTGAAGGAACTCAATGAAGCAAAGAAGTCGTCGATGAACTTTGATATTGCTGATAGTTTGATGTATAAAGATGCTCTCGAAAAAGCGAAGTTCAAATCATTCAAACAAAAATTCAAAGCAAACGAGGCTCAAGAATGCCGAGAAGTTCCTCAAATCAACAAAAACTCTCACAAGATCCTAATAAAAAAAGAAGAAATCTCAAAAAAGAAAGAAATAAAAAAATCCAACCAAAAATACGACAAATACGACGAGCACCTTCACCAAAACCATCCAACCCAGCGACTTTCCGCCGTTCTTCGTCTTCAAGCCTGCGACCCTTTAAACCCCGAGGTGATGAAAGCATCTTTATCAGCCCGTAAAGACTTCGAAACGTCTAAAAAAGCAGAAGAACAAAGAAAAATCGACTTAATAACCCGTTGCAAGCAAGCCGAGCAAGTACCTTCAATTTCAAAACCCTTCTTAAAGCCATCTAACTCTTCCTCAACACTTCCTCACAAAGCAACAAAAAGTCTTCCACAAGTGACATCAGTCGACACTCTCTGTTCCCGAGTCCCTCCTCCAAACAAGCAATTATTTCCAGGGAAGTTAGTCCAAAAGCCTTCAGATTCAGTGATGATTTCAGAAAAATACTCACAATTGACGCCTTATTCAGCGACAGTGAAGTATAATTCAGGTTACAACAATAAAGACATCTTGACCAAAGCACGTCCAATGGTTGACTATAAGCTTCAGTTGTCTTCCTAATTAATTAGTTAGTTTCTATTCGCTATTCAATTCAATCACTGATTTTTTGATGATCTCCAGGGACTCCTGCATTTGTTCCTTTGTGATAATTAAAGGAGGTGTGAATCTGATGATGTTCTCATGAGTCGGCTTGGCAAGAAGACCATTTTTCGCCATTCTAATGCAGAGGTCCCAGGCGCCTTGTCCACTTTTAATAACAAAGGCATTCATGAGACCTTTTCCTCTGACTTCTGAAATAAAAGTACCGACTAGTTTTTTCATTTCTTTTCGGAAGAGTTCACCGACTTTTTCAGAGTTTTCGACAAGTCCTTCATCTTTAACGACTTCTAAAGCGGCTGTTATGACCTTGCAGGCTAAAGGGTTCCCTCCGAAGGTGCTCCCGTGACTGCCGGGGTTAAGCACGTTCATTACTTCGTTGTTGCCTAAAACACAAGATATCGGCATCAGTCCTCCACTTAAAGACTTTGCAAGAGTCACCAGGTCTGGCTTTACATTTTCCCAGTCACAGGCAAGCATCTTTCCTGTTCGGCCGATGCCTGTTTGGATCTCGTCTGCTATCATTAAAACGTTGTATTTTGTGCATAGTTCACGGATTTTCTTTAGGTAACCTGGCTGGGGAACTACTACTCCTGCTTCGCCTTGGATTGGCTCGAACATTATACCTGCTGTCAAACGGCTGCTTAAGGCTGGCTCTAACTCTTCGGGCTTGTCGTATGGAATCAGCTGGAAGTTTAAACCTCCGAATGGACCGAAGTTCTTTTGACGATCTGGGTCGTCAGAACTTGCACAAGCAGCAATAGTCCTTCCCCAAAAATTCGAGTTACAAAAAATAATTTTCGCCTGATTCGGCGGAATACCTTTAACTTCATATCCCCACCTCCTTGCGATTTTAACAGCACTTTCACCCGCTTCAACTCCAGAATTCATAAGCAAGGCCTTTTCATATCCAAAGGTTTTACACAGTAATTCCTGAGCACTTCCAAGTAAGTTATTATGAAAGGCTCTAGAAGTAAGAGTAAGTTTCTGGCTCTGTTCAATCAAAGCCTGAACAATCTTCGGATGACAGTGTCCTTGGTTGACAGCAGAATAAGCAGCTAGAAAATCGTAATATCGCTTCCCGGCGGTGTCCCAGACGAACACGCCCTGTCCTTTTTCTAGGACGACGGGAAGAGGGTGATAATTATGAGTTCCGAACTGCGACTCTCTTTCAATGAACTCCTCTCCACCTTTAGTTATGGAAACGAGTCCTCTGCGAAGGGATTTAGTCAACATTAAGAATTATTAGAAGGATTAATGGATGAAGGATTTGGTTTATTTAGAAGTTTGGGCTTGTGGAGGTTGATGTTTTAGTTGGAAAGGGTTTAGATAGGGAAGGAATTGGAAATAAATGAAAAAATCAGATGTTTCTGGAGAAGAGAACTCGAAAGAGGATATGCCTAGTGTACCTGTACCGAAATTCACTTTAATTCAGCAGAGTGATGAAAATGGAACTCAAATTACTGCTCCTAGATCGTCCTGGTTCGCGTCTTTATGTAATTGTTTCAAAGCGATTGATACAAACTACTCAACTCCCAAAGACCAGGCGCTTCTCGAGGCTCAAAACGTGACAGACTACGGCAAAAACACTTTAGTGCTTGACCTAGATGAAACTCTTGTCCACAGCAGCTTTTCTGGTCCTAAGTTCGACTTGAGCATCGACATCACTGTCGACAGACAAAAGTTTAAAATATTTGTCTTGAAAAGGCCGGGGCTTGAGGAGTTTCTTCAAAAGTGTTACGATTTGTATGAAGTTGTCATTTTTACTGCCAGTCTTTCGGTTTATGCTGACCCGCTTCTTGATATTCTTGACCCTCATGGAAAAATTGCTTTTAGGCTTTTCAGAGAAAGTTGTAGCTTTGCGAATGGCACTTATGTTAAAGACTTGTCTCGACTAGGAAGAGATTTGAAAAAGGTTGTGATTGTTGATGTAAGGGATAGTTAGAACTCGCCTACTTCTTACTCTTTTCAGCCTAATAATGCCATTCCGATTAAGACTTGGATGGACGACCCAAGAGACAGAGACCTCGACAGTCTCTGGGAAATCCTAAAAATCCTAGCAAACGTTGACGACATTCCTAAAGTAATCCAACAAGTTCTCGACCGTAACCTAGAGTTCAGTCCAACAAACATCGGAACAATAATAGACGACAGTTCAAATCGAGGAGTATTCAACTCTCCAATGCACATCTCCGAGAAGAAGTTCAAATTTGATGATTAATTTAACTAGTTATAAATGGAAGGACCAAGAATCCAAGTCATAGTCCGCAAGCGTCCACTGACTTCAAAAGAGTTAAGAAAAAGCGAATACGACATAATCGACGTCACCTCCGCCTGTGAACTGATCGTCAAAGAAGAAAAGTAAAACTTATCCAGGGTCAAAGTCGACTTAACAAAGTACCTCGAAGGCCACAACTTCACCTTCGACCAAGTATTCGACAAGGACTCTACCAACGAAGACGTAATAAAAAAAAAGATTTACATCAACTGTGTCCGTCCTTTGATATCAGCGGCTTTTGACCGTACTAAAATCACTTGTTTCGCTTATGGCCAGACAGGCTCAGGCAAGACTTACACAATGATGGGAGAAAAAACAGTTCCTGGATTATATGTTATGGCAGCTGATGACGTTTTTCAACTTTTAGGAAAATCAAATGGAAATATCAGGATTTTTGTCTCGTTTTATGAGATTTATTGTGGAAAATTGCATGATTTGTTAAATGATCGTCAACAGCTCTTTGCCAGGGAAGATGCGAAGTCTAATGTCAATATTGTTGGGTTGAAAGAATGGAGTGTCGCTTCTGTTGAGGATATTATGAAGGTCATTGAATTTGGACTTAGTGTTAGAATGACTGGAGTCACTGGAGCTAATGATGAATCTTCAAGGTCACATGCTGTTCTTCAGATTTCACTTAAAATCGCGAATAAATTACATGGAAAAATTTCTTTTATTGACTTAGCTGGCTCTGAAAGAGGAGCTGATACTGTTGAGAACTCAAAACAGACTCGTATTGATGGAGCTGAAATTAATAAATCACTTTTAGCTCTTAAGGAATGCATCAGGGCACTTGACCAGGATAAAAGACATACACCTTTTAGAGGAAGTATTTTAACACAGGTGTTAAAAGACTCTTTTGTAGGAAGGTGTAAAACTGTCATGATTGCTAATGTCTCACCCTCTAATAATAACTGTGAAAATACTCTTAATACTTTGAGATATGCTGACAGGGTAAAAGAACTAAAAAAAATCAATAAAGTAAGAAAAGAAGAAAATCAACTTGCTGATGCTTTAATGTTACCAAGGCAACCTTGTAAATAATAAACAGCAAATGTAATAAGGCCTTCAAAACCTGCACCTCCTCCTTCTAAACCTGTAAGTCAAGGAGTTGAAAAATATTTAGACGAAAAATGGACTGCGAGAAATGAAAAAGATTTACAAGAAATGTCAGAAGGTCATGAAAAACTCATAAATGTGATACTTGCGGAAGAAGAAGAAATCATCAATGCTCATAAAGAACATATTGATGATATGGTCGGAATTATCAAGCAAGAAATGAATATTTTACATGAAGTTGACCAGCCGGGAAGTGATGTAGACGAGTATACAAATGCACTGAAAAACTTCCTCGAACAGCAGGTTAAATGCATTTCTCAGATGAAAGAAAGACTTGGTAAGTTCACTCAACATTTGAGGATGGAAGAAGAAATTAGTAAGAAATTTTATAAGTTTCAGGGAAATATACTCGGAGTCAATGAGTTTTAATGAATTAATGATTTTAATGCTGGGGAGAGGTTGGAATGGGTTTTGATAAGGAGGATTTCAAGATAGGATTTAATTTTCATGTTGAGGTTTTACAATTAAAAGGTTATTTTAGAAGGTTAATAGTTTATGATTTGTTATAGGGATAAGTCTGTGTTTAGGAAAACAAAACTTGTGATAAAATTAAACTTTGACTATGATTTGATAACTATCAATCCTTCGGAATAAAGTAGTTCTCTAACAATTCAAGGATTAATTAACTTATATTAAAACAATATTTTTGTTTAGGAATTGTTACAGATTAAAAAAATTACTTTCCATGATAGTTTCACTAATGATATTCTATAGAAAACTTGACAATTATATAAAGCAGCCTTAATTTGAAAGAAAATAATTATCACTTTCATTTCACTCGATGTATTCCTGTATATAAATCTTACTTTTAAATATCAACACCCACTCAACTAATCATCCTTCAACCAAAACCCTTAATTAATTAAAGAGTAGTATTAGATTTAGAATATAAAAGCCTATTATGGTCCTCCAACATAGCTTTAACTTCCGCTCGATGTTTTTTTTCCCTTTCCAAGAACTTTTCATTACAATCTTCATTAATCCTCATATTCAAGTCGATTTCTTCCTTCAATCTTTGATTTTCATTCCTAACTTCCATAAGTTGAGCCTCCAAGTTCTTCGCAGTTCCCTTCGCCTTAAAGACCTGAGTCTGTAAAATCGCGACTTGTTCATTAACACTTCCCTGTCTGACATCTTTTTTACATTTCATTTTAATTTCATGTCTTAATGCCTTGATAAGTCCATCTCTTTTCGCAATTTGAAACATAAAATCCAAACTTTCAACAGCCTTTTTCGGGCACTTAAGCCTTTTTAAGTCAAGTGCGAACTGTTCCTTAAGTCCTTCAATGATACCTTCAAGTCTCGCATTAGTTTTTTCAAATTCCTCAAAAGCGATTTGAGCCTCTCGCCTGACAAGTTCAAATTTTTCCTCAAATAAATTTTTTTCTGTTTCTTTTAAAGCTTCTAATTCCCTGACCTTTGCTTCCGCTTCTCTAATCTTCACTCTTTGCTGAGCTTTTGTATTATTTAACTCATTTACTCTGAACTTCAAGTCTTCTACTTCTTTCGTTAAACTATTGAATTCAAACATTTTTAACTCGAAAACTTTTACTTTTTCGATGGTTTCTTCAAGTTTTTTCTTTAAAGAATCGATTAAAGAGTCCTTTTCTCTCTCTTTTTTGTGAAGAGAGGATATTTCAGACTTGTAACTTGCGTCTAGAGACTTTTTTTCTTGCTCGGATTTTGAAATAAAGTCTGCAAGGATCTCGGCTGATGTGAAATTTTCTTGAAGTTTTAGAATTAACTTTGAATGCTCGTTTCGAGACTTTTCTAATTCTTGGGAAAGTTTTTTTGTTTCTTGCTCGAATAGGGTTGACTGGTTTTTTAACTTTTCTTCGAGAACTGCGATTTTTCTTTGAGAATCGATTTCTAAGAATTGAAGATTTTTCTGTTTTTCTTCGTTTTCGAGACGCTTTTTGGAGTCTTGGTCGGTTTCGAGAAGCTTTTCTTTTAGAAGGGTTTGGAGGTTGTTTACTTGGGAGGTCAGATCTTTGATTCGTTCTTTTGATTCGTTTTTTACTGTTATCATCTGAGCGTTGAATGTGTGCCTCAAGAGTTCCGCGTCCTCCTCTCGATTCTTAACTTTAGCAGTGATATAATTTTTCGCTTTTTTATATTTCGCCCTTAAAGTTTTATTCTTATCCTCAAGTCCAGAAATAACAACCAAAACTTGTTCCATTTCCCTCTTATGCGAGTCGACAAGTCTCTTCATATCAGCCTTAATTTCTTCCCCTTCTCTTTTAACCAGCCTTAATTCCTTAATTTCTTTTTCAGTTTCCCTCAAATTCTTAACATTTTCAAGTTCACATTTAAGTTCCCTGTTCATTTTCTTAACAGCAGTACTTTCCTGCTGAATTTTCGCTCTTTCATCACTTAAAATTTTATTCTGCTTCTGAACTTCAGCTAAAACTCTATCTTTCGCTAAAGCCTGTTCATTCATTTCCGCAAATTTAACTTTTTGTTCCTTGACAAGTTTTTCATTTCTTTTAACAAGAACATCTTTTGCTTCAATTAAATCATTGCATGTTTTATCAAGAGTTGAGTATTTTTCTGAGAATTGTTTTAGTTCCAATTCAAGACGATTGACATGAGATTTTATTTTAACCGACTCTTTATCTTTATCTTGAACAATTAAGCCTGACTTGTCCTGAGCTTCTTTAAGTTTTTCATTTTCATCCTGAAGAAAAGTGACAAATTCTTGAATTTCTGCAAGTTTGTAACTTTGTTCAACTTTTAATTTAAGTATCTCTTCTTCTAGTTTTCTTTTAAGAGCCTCTGCCAAGAAGGCTCTTTCTTTATAGTCAGTGAAATTTGAAGATGATTTTAACTCGGTTAGGTCTGTTCTTAGAAGAAAGCAGATATTTTGAAGGGTTTCTAACTCGCTTGCTGCTGTTTTTAAATTTTGGGCAAGTTCTAATGCTGCTCCTTTGTATTGAGCTGTGCTTAGAAGGTTACCTGAAACGTCGACTGAGGTTTTTTGAACGAAATCGATGAGCTTTGAGACTGTTGAGGAAAACTTGTCGCTTTGAGTCTCGATTAACTCGACGTACCAAAGTTTTGTGTCTTCCTTGTGGCTTGGCTTGAAGTCAAGCAGAGAGGATAAGGGCTCTGAGGGCTTTAAAAAGGATTTTAATGAATTGTGGAGGGAGTGGATTACTTGACGCTGTACTTTTTCTAGAGATTTGCAGGGGGTTGGGTCTTCTTCAGTCAGCTGATTACACAAAAAAACAATCGATTCCAGCACATCTCCTGCCTCCGACCCTGTAAAACAGACAGGATCCAATTTATGCGAAAGTGGCACAACAGACTGAAAAGCCTGACTATTAACCTCCTGTAAACTCTTCACCTGCGACCTTAAAACTTCAATTTCTTCATCCTTCCTAAAATCCTGTAATTCAAAATTCCCAATTTCAGGAATAGGAACTTTCTGTACTTTTAAATACTTAACCAATTTCTCCATCTGCATCGAAAGTAATTCAAATTTATCACGAGTTTCAAAAGCAGAATTTCTCTGATCTTTAAAATTTTCATCAAGATTTTTAAGTTGTTTCAAATAATTTTTCTCTGCAGTCTTCGACGCGATTAAAGCTCGAACAAGTCGAAAAATTGTAGAACTTTTCGCTTTTTCCAATGAAAGTTTTTTTTCTGTTTTTTTTCCAGTCCTGACGTCTTCAGTGTTAAGATTCATGCCTTCCTGAACAGCGACTTTATAAATTTCAAGTTCTTCCCTGACACGATTATGATTTTCAGTTAAAACTTGAACTTTTCCTTCCCAGGACTTGAGTTCTTCAGCCATTTCCTCGAATTCATTTAACATTCTAGAGTTTTCTTCCATTAAAGCCTTTATTTTTTCCTGGTCCTTTTCATCTTCATGTTGTTTTTTCCAGTTAAAACTTGAAGAATTTTCGATTTCTTCGATTTTTGCCTGAAGGAGTTCCTGAGAGTTGATTTTTATTGTTTGGACTTCTCTTCGATGTCTTTCTTTCAAGTCTTTCAGTTCTTTAAGCAGGTTTTCTTCTCTTTTCTTGAAGTCCAGGTCGATTCTTCCACTTGAAGCGAGTTCTTTTTTAAGGTCAGCGAGTTTCATTTGAAGAAAAGCGTTTTCTTCTTTTCGGTGCTCGTTTGCTTCTTTGAGTTTATGAATTTCCTGTGATTTTAACTCGAGTTGTACTAAAAGTTCTGCATTTTGAGAGATATTTACAGTCATTTCTTGTTTGTCTGATTGATAAGCAAGTTCAGAAAGCTCTGCAAAGGACTTTTGAAGAGATTCATTATTTTTACATTCTTTTTTTAATTGAACCTCCAGGTCATTAATGATCATTTTAAGAGAACTGATTTCACGGGTAAGTTCGAGAACTCTTTCTGAATCTGGACTGTTTAAAAGTACTTTTGTTAAATGAGAGTCAAGATAAATTCTTATTTCTTCATCTCGTGATTTCAGTCTTCCTCGTATTTCTTGCTCACATTTTTCAATCAAATTTCGCTCTTTTAAAAAATCTTGGATTTCTTCTGACTTTTGGCGAAGTTTTGAAGAATTTAGAGAAGTTGACAAAATTTGAATATTTTTCTTGGCTTCTGAAAGTTCTGACTCCAACTGACAGACTAATGAAGTTCGTTCTTGAAGTTCACTTTCTAAAAGTTTTATTCTTTTTGAGTAAATTTCAGGATTTGGCATATTTTTAGGATTTTTGCAGATCTCGAGTTCGGAACTTAGCTCAAAAATCAAGGTTTTCATTTTTTGAACTAATTCAATATTATCCGGGTCGAGAAACCTGAAAAATTCGTTGTTTTTAATTGAAAATTCAAGTTCTTTGATTTTTTTCTGGTATTCAAAAAGTTGTTTATCGCCTTCTAATATTAATTCTTTGATTTTTTCATTAAATTCAACAGAAGTTAATTTAGAAGTGTTCAATGAAATCATTAAATTGTTGATTGACTTTATAAGCGGCCTGTGAAAGTTAAGTTCGAAGTCGAAAGGTTCTGCTTCTTCCCTGATTCTCATGAGTTCTTCTTGAAAAGCTTCTCTTTCTTTCACCAGGTCAGAAGAAAAAGACTTTTGAAGCTGGTTAATGCGTTGGGTGTAAATTTCGATGCGATTTTTTAGTTCTTTTTCAGAGTCTTTGTTACGAGAAAGTGAAACTGAAAGAATGGAAATTTCAGAAATTTTTGATTTTAGCTGATTTTTTAAGTCTTCTATGTTTTCTTGTAAGTTTTGTATGGTTTTTTCTTGGTTTTCTATTAAATTTCTTTGGTTTTCAAGTTTTTCTTTTAAGGAGTCTGTGGTTTTGGATTCTTGGGAGAGATTAGATGACAGGTCTTGATTTATTGCCTTGAGTTCGATTATTTTACGGTTTAAACTGCCTTCAACAGCTTTAAAATGAGAAAGTTTAATTAAAAGTTCTTCTCTTTCTGAACTACCTTCTATATTCTCCATTAAAATAGCAACTTGAGCAGTTCTTTCCTGAAGACAAGACTCTTTAAGTGCGATTTCCAATTTAAATTCTCGAATTTCACCTTCAAACTCAGCAATAACTCCTTTATAATAATTATCCATACCCAAATTCTGCATTTCCAAATTTCTTTTCTTATCTCTCAAGTCCTGAGCAGTACTTTCAACATCCCTAAGAGTATTTCTAAGATAATTAATTTCCTGATGCATCAATTCTCCCTTTTCATTCAATTCCAAGACTTCCTTCTGAACTTTTACAGAATCTTCAACTTTTTCAACTTGAACCCTTGAAAACTCTTCAACAATCAAATGATTTTCCTTAACTTTCTCATAAAACTTGTCATGTAAGTCACAAGTTTCTCGATCAAGTTCAGCGATTTTTCTTTGATACCTCATTTTTTCAAGAGTATCCCAAAGATTCAACCCTTCTTGGCCTTCATTCAAGTCCTCAACTTGCACTGAGGTACTTTTGACTGATTTTTTCGGGATTTCTTCGAAATTTACGACTTTTTTAAGTTTTTTGATAAGTTCTTCACTTTCTGAAAGTTTTTTCAAAGCTTGCTCTTCTCGGTCTTTCAATTGCATCAGTCGTGAATTAAGACGACTTACGAGTTGGGTTTGAGATGCAAGACTTTGAATGAAGGCCTCGCTGTTTGCACCTTGAAGCAAGTTGTTTAGCTGGCTTTGAAGGTCTTTGTTACTTGCTTCTAAAGTTGTTATCAACTCGCTTTGCTCGTTGATGGTTTTTTGAAGAGAGGAATTTTTTGATTGCTCGGAAAGAAGTAAGATTTGGACTGAGTCTGATTGAGAATTTTTTGATAGAGATAAGATCTGGTTTTGAAGGGATATTATTTCTTGGTTTTTTAGCGAAAGCTCGAATTCTAAAGCTTCTGGATTTGAGATTTGGGGAGGTTTGGATGGTATCGAGATACCTGCTAGTTGAGCGCAGAGGTGCTGGTTTTCGGATTCGAGGGAGAGAAGTTTGGATAGGATAGCTTGATGCGATTGTGATGTGCTAAGAATCATCTCAATAAAATTCGACTGCGACCTAACCTTCGCTCGAAGATCAGAAATAATTAAATCTTTTTCCGAATTCAAAGCCTCATTCCTATTTTTCACCATTTCTTGCACAGTAGAAAGACTTAAAATCCCCTGTTCCCGATTTTTCAATCGATGATTTTCTTCTCTCATTTCCTTTACCAGATCTTCACTTTTTTCCACTTTTTTTTTAAGTTCCTCATTAATTTTTTGCATTTCCTTAAAAGACTTAATCTGCATTTTGAGTTCTTCAATTAAATTCTGTTGATCCTGAACAGTTTTTTCCATTTCTTCAGTCGATTCTTCAACACCTCTCAACTTTTCAATATCTTTCTTCGCATTAAAAAGTTTATCATGTAATTCAGCGATTTTTTCATTAAGCCTTTCAACATTTTTCTCTCTTTCTTGAATGACTTCATCCTTTTGCTTTAAAACCTGCAAAACTTTAGCATTTTTTCTATCATTTCTTTCTTTTTCTTCTAAAAGTCTCATTTCAACGATTTGCTCGACACTGGCTTTTTCTTTATATAAATCGTTCATTTTCTGAGAATAGTGACTTCCTCGATGGGCTTCATCAAGAGCTGTTTTAAGTTCGCTGTTTTCTTTACTTAGTCGACTCATTTCATTCTCGGCATGGCTTTTTTCTAAGAATTTTTCATGTAAACTTTCGATTTCTTCGTCGTAAGCACGGATTTCATCTTCGAGTTTTTCGATTTTTTTATGGGAATTTGAACTTTCTTGAAAGGATTTTGAATAAGTTTTTGGCTTTATGCTTATGTAAAACTTTTCTGTGAAGTAGTCACTTTTTAGCTGGACTACGTCTCGGATGTAGTAACCGATTCTTGGGTATTTTGAGAGGGTTGATTTTATTGTTATTGGAAGGGTTTCTCGAGGGGATAGTCTTAGTGAGGATGGGATGATTTCGTGCTTTCGGTCTGAACTTGTTTGAGCGGATATGTCGATATTGACCGGAACTGACAAGGTATTAGTCAATTGTACAGTCTCAACGAAGGGTTTTCCAATATCAAGTGAATCAATCAAGATTTCATCAGGACTAACGAGTATTCTTTGTCCACTGTTTTTCATTTATTACCGGGATGCCTACTTAATTTAAACTTTTCCATCTAAAACTAAAATCTTACTCAAACTAATCTGAAAGTATTAATTCATTCTTCTAATTACCTATTCATTCTAAAATCTTCTCAAAATATTGAAGCCGTATTTCGCTAGTTCCATCCTTTAATATCAAGTAAGAATTTTAAATATTGAAGTGTTTTATATTTAAAAAGGAGAGCTGGATTGTTTTAATAGATATTTTTTGATTTATAAGGATTAACTGTACTTACTCGTTAAGTAGGAGCAGCCATTTTAGGCTTAGAGAAGAAGAAACTACCTTGAGCTTCTTTATTGCATCGTTTGAAGCCATATTATTAAAGCCATTTAGAGAATTTATATATTGAAAATAGTTGTAATACCTGATTAAAGCTACATGAGTTCAAGAGTTAGCTTTATAGAATTTTTTTAATTTAATCTTGTAATCTAACATCTGAAGCCATGGTTATTAGAATCATAATTTGATCAGCATATCATCATTCTAACAGAAATTTTGCAGAGGAAGGTGCTACCTATGATTTCTTTTCTGAAATTATTTAAGCTTTTTTAATGATCTTAAAATTAATGAACAAAGAATCCAAGATATAAATACATTGAAATTTCAAAATTTATCTTACATTCTATAAACTGTAACTAGATTGAATTTTATTTGGGTTACTTTCAACAAATTGATTTTGAATAAGAGATCATTAATATTTAATTATCCTAGCGTGAATAGAATTATAAGTATGCTATTAAAGCACTTAAATATTAAACTGCAAAATATTTCAGAAAGAGTTCGATATAGAAAATCCTATCATTCAATTCCTGCTAACTATTATGAAGTTTCTTGATTATCTTCAGCACCATATCCTCCACCTCCAGGAGTATAAATAATAATCCTATCACCATTTTGGACGTCACAGAGATTCTTCCCCCCAATATTGACCTCAATTCCATCTTTAACCAAAAAATTCTTTCCTCTTTTCCCCGGTTTTCCTCCGCCCATCCCATACGGTCTAAACGCTCTTCGTTCACTTAAAATCCCAACCTGCATTCTAGCCAAGAACTGAATTTCCCTAACAACTCCATCTCCTCCTCTAAACTTTCCTTTTCCTCCACTATTCCTTCTGATTTGAAACCTATTAACAATGACAGGGTACCGTCTTTCCATGATTTCAACATCAGTGATACGAGTATTCGTCATATGAGTATGAACAGCACTTTCTCCATTCCAACCATTTCCAGCCCCAGCTCCTCCAGCAATAGTTTCATAGAAGCCAAAGTCTTCATTTCCAAAAGTCAAATTATTCATACATCCTTGCGACGCTGCACAAGATTGAAAAGCTTTAAAAATAACATCAGTAATCCTCTGAGAGGTCAAAACATTACCTCCTACAACAGCTGCTTCACCAGAAGGACTTAAAATAGAGTTCTCAGGAAGAATCACAGTAATCGGGTCCATACATCCTTGATTAAGAGGAATGTCACTACCGACTAAACATCGAAGACAGTAAAGAATTGCTGACTTGACAACAGCAGGAGGACTATTCAAATTACTCATCACTTGTTGACCAGTTCCACTAAAATCAAAAACAGCAGATTTTTTGTTAATCAAAATTTTTAACTTGATTTTCGTCCCGTCATCTAAAAAGTCCTTAGCCTTCATTTCACCTTTTTCATTAAAAGTCTTCATCAACAAGTCCTCAACACTGACCCTTGCAGCTTCTTGAATGAACTTCATGTAAGCCAAGACGACATCTAACGAATACTCTTCAATCAATTCAGAAATAAGTGAAATTCCTTTTTTATTCGCAGAAGTCTGAGCTTTGAGGTCACTAAGGTTATCTTCAAGACATCTACTCTTAGCGAAGACTTCTCTAACAATTTTTTCTTGAAACTCTCCATTTTCAACGAGTTTCATAGAAAGAATAGCGACGCCTTCTTCGTCAAGTCTTTTTGAAAAGGGCGGCATTGACCCGGGGGTGACTCCGCCGATGTCAGCATGATGCCCGCGACTTGCAACGAAGAAGACGATTTTTCCTTGAGAGAAGACAGGAGTGATGACAGTGATATCAGGCAAATGAGAGCCTCCTGCCTGGGGATGATTGGAACACATGACTTCTCCGTCTTTCCATTCAGGGTGGAATTCAATTTGCTTCTTAACCGCCTCCTGCATGGACCCAAGATGAACAGGCAAATGAGGGGCATTGGCGACGAGACTTCCATCATTACTGAAAATCGCGCAGGAATAATCAAGTCGTTCTTTAATATTCGTTGAAATCGAAGTTCTTTGAAGAGTTCTGCCCATTTGTTCAGCAATGCTCATAAAACGATGGGCGAATAAGGAAAGAAGGACTGTGTCTTTAATACAAGGGTTAATCTTTGGTTTTTCTAAAGAGTTTAAAGTAATTTCTAGGTTACCCTCGTCGTTTATGAATCCGATACTGTCTGGATCGAGAACTATGCAGGATATTTCGTTTACTATCAAAGATGGGCCTTGGATTTTAAAGTTTTTTGGAAGGTCGTTGAATTTGAAGACTTTTGTTGGAAGGTTTATTATTTTTTCGTTGATTTCGAAGAAAACTGGGACTTCGCTTTGAATGATGGGAAGAGATGATGGAGGATTTGCTTGATTTGGAGAAATTGAAGCTTTTCCTATTGCTAGAAGTCGAATGCTGTCGCATAGAAGGTCTCGAGATGATAAAAGAAAACCGAACTCGCGAAGGTAGTCTTGTTTGAATTGGGTTATTGCTTTTGAAATGCTTGAATCGTAGAGGATTGGAAGGCTTGTGTCACTTCCTGCGAAACGGATGTGAAGGAATGATTTGTAGTCGATTTTTGGAACTGATGGAGTGAACTCTGATTGGATTTTTCTCTTATTCTCCTCAATAATCTCTTCAATAACCCCTTCCATCCCTTCGACTAAAACAATCTTAGTAGCTCTAACAACCTCATAAGTTAAATCAGCAAGTCCAAGTCCAAAAGCGCTAAGAATCCCAGAAAACCTATGAACCACAATTTTCCTAATTCCCAAATTCCTCGCAATATCACAAGCATGTTGTCCAGCCGCTCCTCCAAAGCAAGCCAAAACATGACCAGCAGGATCAAATCCTTTAGCCGAAGTGATTTCCCTAATCGGTCTACACATAGTCTCATTCGCAACTTTAACAAACCCATAAGCAATTTCATAAATACTCTTAAATTCCCCCAAATCCAAAAAAATTTCCTTTTGAACTTTTTCAAATTCCTTTTCAGCCTCCTTCAAATCCAGCATTAAATTTTTCCCAGGTCCAAAAATTGCAGGAAAAAGTTCAGACCTGATTCTTCCAAGTATTAAATTCGCGTCAGTAATGCTTAAAAATCCTGAATTTCTGTAACAGACTGGCCCTGGAAAGGCTCCACTGGATTCAGGTCCAACAGTGAAAAGTCCGCTTCTATAAAATAAGCGAGAGCCGCCACCTGCTGCAACTGTTTGAATGTCGAGATGTGAGCCTTGAATGCTTACAGAAGAGATTTCTGTTTCGAAGACATGGCAAAAATTTCCGTCGAACCTTGAGACGTCTGTTGAAGTCCCCCCCATGTCGAAGCCGATGACTGGAGGCGCTGCGCAGGTCGAGTACCCGACGACTCCTCCTGCGGGTCCTGAAAGAATTGATTTGGAACCGAGGAAACTTTTCATCTCGCATAGGCCTCCGTCTGATTGCATGAATAAGACTTCGATGCTGTTGAAGTTTGAATCGAATCCTTGACGGAATTGATTTATGTACTCTTGAAGGACGGGAGTCAAGTAAGCGTCTATGCAAACTGTTGACATTCGAGGTAAGTACTTGAACATTGGCATTACTTCACTTGATAGGGAAATGTAACTGAAACCTAAGGATTTACCGATTTCTGATACTTTTCGCTCGTGGTCGGTGAAGGAGTAGGAATGTAATAAGGAAATTGCTAGAGTGTTTATACCTTTTTTGAGGACTTTGGAAAGTGATTCGGCTACTTTTAACTCGTCGATAGGCCTAAGCACCTTAAAATATTCTCCAGTAGTTCCTTGAACTGCTCCAGGTTGTGCTTCCTTCAAGATCTGCACTCTCTCATCAATTTCCACAACTTCTGAAAACAATTTCTCTCCTCGATTAATATTCAAACTAAATATCGACGGACGTGACTGATTCCCAATCAAAAGCAGGTCTTGGAAGCCTTTTGATGTGACTAAAGCAAAAGGTTTCCCTTTTCGTTCAAGTAAAGCATTTGTAGCGACTGTTGTTCCCATTCGAATCGATTTGATTAAATCAGTTCGTACAGGGTAAGGCTGGGGAGTTTTCAGTACTTTTGAGAGGATTCTGCGAATTCCTTCTGTTGGTGCGTCTGAGTAGTTTGTAGGGTCACTGCTCAGTAGTTTTTCGACGATGGTTTCTGCCGAGTTTCCTGAAAGATACTCGCAGTAGATGTCGGTAAAGGTTCCTCCTCGGTCTATTGAGAATTTGAAGTCAGAGATCATTTATTAGAAATGGAGTTGAAATTGTTTTAGAAGAGATTTTAGTTGTTTAATATTGATAATGAAAGTAAAAGATTATTGAATTTTAGGGATTTTGAAGATAATAATAGATTTTATTAGGTAAAATGATTAAACCTTAATAATCTTTATTGAATAACTCACCCTGTATCTCCAATTAAATTCTTCATATCAAAAGTCTGGTCTAAAGACTCTTTCTCTCTTCCCAGATAATTTCTAATCTCACTCCCTGCAAAAAGCTGATTCTCAATATAATTAACTCTTTTCTTCTTCAACTTCTTCACAAATCCCCTATTCCTCAAAAACATCTTCACCCTCTCAATTTTTTTCTCAGAAACTTCCATAAACCCTCCAACAAGTTCAAGTAATCCAGCGATACTTCCAAGAATTCCACTTAAAAGGTTGATAAGTGTCATTTTTTCTAATCTTTCAATGACAATGACATTAGTAGTCTTTTGAATAACAATGGAAAATCTGAAAAAGTTATAAGAACTGATACTTTTTAATTATTACCTTTTAGAATCTGAATATTCTCCAATTTCTGGCATTTTTGGGTAGGTCAGATGATATCCAGTTACATCGTCTTTCCATTTTGAACTATCAGTAAAGAAGACCTGTTTATTTTTTACAGAAGGTATGAGGTTTATATAAATATAAGAAGGTTTCGCACCGTTGATGGCGTAGTTTGTCGGTGGTTCCAGGTAGAAACTAATGAAACTTTCATTGTTTTTCCCAGGTAATGAAGAAGAAATCGTTATTTCAGCTTGAATCCCTGTTGAATACACCTGCACGTCAATGACAGTCATGTTTAAAAAACCGGTTTCACTGAATTCCACATTAAAAAGAGTGTAAGAAATTATGCAGTTATCGCCTTCTACCTCACAAATCGGTCCTTCAGAACTTTCAGCAGTTGCGCCTCCGTATCCCCCGTAAAAAATCGAGTTACATTCAGAATTAACAACACAAGTTCCAGCAAAGTCAAACAAGGTCGTTTTAATCAAGCATTTCTCAGCAACAAATCTTTTATTCTGCATGGTCAAGCTGGGTATAAGCTTTTTAGTCTCTGAAACATTAGAAACTCTATAAAAAATCACAGGAGAACAAATAAAAATCACAGCAATCAACAAAAAAACACAAGAAAAAAACCCTCCATAAGTTGTAGCTTTTTTTTCATGTCTATTCTTAAACAAGTCAATTTTTAAAAATATTCGATTTTTCGGTCTAATCAAGTAAAAAACAGAAACAATAGAAATAATTGAAATAATAGAGTAAACCAAAATAGAACTACTGAAACTTGCCTGGTCTTCTTTACTGTCATATTCACTTGGTTGTATACTTGAAACACTTTCAGGGTTTTTTCTTGTTCTAGGATGCGTCGTTTTAAACCTGCAGTCTGATGCCGGGTTACAGTCGTAACAAGATGACTGCCCTTCCTCGTCTTGAAAGGTTCCGTAAGGGCAGGGCAGGCATTGGTTGGGGAAGGTCAGGCCAACTTCAGAGGAATATGTTCCTTTGCTGCAGTTTGAGCAGGTCTTTGAGTTTAAAGACTCTGAATAACTACCTTTTGCGCAGATTTCACAGTTTGAACCGCTGAAACCACCACTACAGTCGAATTCTTCGGAGGATATTTTTAGCAGAAGATTGCTTCCTTTTTTTGGGATTATTATTGAATCTACGCTGAATACTCCACCGTGGATGTAAAGCGATCTACCACTGTGAACTGCTCCGTGACCTGCTAGTGATGTTGGAAGGGAAAATGTTGAGATTGATTTGTTCTTGTAGAGGATTTGAAGGTCTTTACTTGCTGATTGCATGTCGAATCCTCCGATTAATACTGAGAAATTCGTCATGTTGATGACTTTAGTATAAGAAATAGCAAAAGCAGGATTATTTTCAACAATTTCTACTATTCCACTCTCAACATTTATTCTATAAGTATAAAAATTCAGTGTTTGTTTCGAATTAGTGCCGGTATAAACAATAATATAAGAAGTACCACCAGATTCAAAGCCGCATTGATGTCCATGAAGAGCCGGTGCCATTCCAACCAATTTAATTTCAGTGAAGCTGGAGTCAAGTAGACTAATCTTCCAAAGATCAGCAAGAACTCCTTCCGAGTTGATCCCTCCATGAACGAAAATAATCGGATAAGCCAAACAAAGACAAGCCGAGGACCTTCCAGGCATTCTCAGATCCTGACCGATGGCAGTCCAAGAGTTAGACAAAAAATTGTAAATATAAGCATCATTCAAGTAGATATCACTATTTTTTCCTCCAAAAACCACGAAGGAGTCTCCAAACAAGGGCAAAACGCTATGAGCACAACGTCCCATAGGTTTTCCTGTTGTTTTAGTGATTATCTCCCATTTTTCACTCTGAATGTCGAACTTCCAAGAATCACTAAAGCTGAATAGGCCTTACTAGGATTCAAAAGCACATCCACCATAAAGCCAAAGATATTTCCGACATTTTTCTAAACTGTGGAAAGCTCGGGCTTTTGGATAACTTACATCTTCTGAAATTGTTTTCAATTTCAAATCATTTTTAGTTATTTCGCATAATCTGTTTGAAATAGTGTCGGAAAATAACTCGCTGAATAGAAAAAGAGATGAATTGCTTTGAGTGAATGTGTTGAAGTCACTGGTCATTGAGAAGGAGTGACTTTTAGATATTTGGGAATGAAGGGAGATTATTGTGCAGGTTTTAAGGGCTTTGTTTGAAGAGCTGGGAAAGATGTAAAGGTTTTCATTGAATAAGGCGAAGTACTGACTGGAACTCGGCAGATCTCCAGTGATTTGGACTTGCGAGAGAAGGTTACTTTGAAGGTCAAATAGAAAGAGTTTCTTGTCCTTGCTGCTAAAAATATACAAATTCTGATTAAAACTAAACATAAAGCCCGTCGTGAAGCTTTTCAATTCAGTCAATTCAGTGACTACACTCCATTCAAACAACAGTAAGTCAAGTCTACATAATCCTTACTTATACAATTTCAAGTCATTTCCTTGAACAGTCTCTCCTCCAAACAGGTAAAGAAAGTCATTTTCGACACAAGTCAAACTTTTCAATCTCGCGACAGGCACAAGTCCTTCTGTTTTAACTAAACTCCAAGAGTTTGACTCAAGGTCAAATGACCAAAGGTCGAATAAAATCAGCGATTCTGACTTGCCTCCTAAAATAAATAACTTTCGATTATAGGAGAAACCTAATGAATTGCTTCTCATGCTTGGAGAATCTTCGCTTGATGGAAGAATTTCTGACCAGGTTAAAGTTGTCAGGTTGAATCTTTTGAAGTCTTTTGAAACTTCTGGCATTGATGAACCTCCAAATGTGTAGAGACAGTCTTCCAGGAGAAGAAGGACTGAACCTATTGTTGAAGTTGATGGGTAACCTTGTGAAGGTATCTGGGTCACTGTTAAGGAACTTGAGGTTAAAAGTAGAAATGATAGGATTAGCATTGTTGCCTGAATTATTCATTAAATGGAGAAATTGTGTTTTATTTTGAATTATTCCCTGATCTCATATAAAACTGCTTGATTGAAAAAATTCAGCTTAAACTCTCTGAATTTATTTAATTGTAACAAGAAAAAAAGATTAATATAAAATTCCTAAAACAATCTTCTATTAACTAAAATCTTTTCTAAATCTCAATAAAAAAAGTTTTCCCATCATCTCTAGTTTTATAACATTTTTCTTCAATCAAGTTAATTTGATCTTCCTTAATCTCTTCCATTTTCTTAACAATATCCTTCAACCTCTTCTTTTTTTCAATAGTTTCCTTGACCTTCCCAGCGAATTTTTCCGAAGTGCTCATCATCCACCCAGTGATTCCAAAGAGTCCAGCAATACTTCCAAGAATTCCACTAATAAGTGCCATAGTCTTGACATTAAGAAATCGATAAACAACAAATGCATTTTCACTTCTTTCAAACATAAGAGCAACTTTTAAAAAATTATAAGAACCGATGCTAAATATTGAATACTTTTTCGAATTTGATATCGATCCATTTGTTGGGTTTTTATTTGAAGTGACATGAAAACCTGTTACATTGTTTTTCCATTCAGGACTATCAGAAAAGAACAACTATTTAAAAATTACTGTCGGAATCAGCTTTAGGTAGACAATCGTCGGGTTTGGACCGTTGAAGACTTGATTTTTTTCGGATTCGATGAAGAATTTTACTGAACTTTCATTGTAATCTCCGGGGATTGATGTGGAGAATGTTGCTTTCACTTCTAAACCTGTAGCGAAAACAGAATAGTCGATAAGTGTCAAGTTCATAGAACTTGATTTGTCAAAATAGATTTTGTGGCAGTAAAAAGAAATTTTACAGATGTTTATATCGATTTTTGTGCAGTGAGGACCATCGAATAAATGAGCATTGACTCCTTTTGTATTAGCTTCGATTCCACTATCACATTCGGTTCCATTAAGAGCGCAAACACCAGCGTAATCATAAAAGGTTAGTTCAAATTGTGCGTAATCACTTGAAAATATACTGTTTTCTAAAGTAAATGATGGGACCAAGGTCTTCATTTCACTGATGTTTGAGATAAAAAATGAGACTAAAGGTGTTACTATGAACATCAAGATCAGAAGGACTAAGGCTAAAGTAAAAAGACCTCCATGAGGTGTTTTAAAAGGGTCTTCGTAGTACTTTCTTTTGTGTCTTTCTTTGAAAACATCGATAAGGTTGAATAATTTTAGTTTATTTCGGAGAAGATAAATAAGAAAAAGAAGAGCTATCAAGCTACCCACTGAAATTTGCACGATTCTTATGTACTTGTCGGAATCTGATACCTTGTTGTTGAATGGAGAAGGTTGGGAACTAACAAAACTCGGGATGAATTCACGACTCTTTGGCTGAACAGTTTTAAACTTACAATCAACAGGATTAGCACAGTCGAAGCAAAATTTACTTCCAAAATCATCCGAATAGCTTCCATACTCACAAGGAAGACATTGAGCAAAGTTATTAAGTGCATAGTCTTCAGACCTGGTCCCTTGTAAACAGGGTTCACAAGTCTCTGAATTAGACTCATAGTTATAAGTGCCAGGAGGACACATTTGGCATGAGTCTCCATAAAACCCATCACTGCATGTAAAAATGTCCATAGTCACTCTGAGTAACAAAGGACTTCCTTTATCTTTAAAAATAACTTTATCAGAAGTACACTCGCCTCCATATATATAGATACTCTTCCCTGCATGGACCATCTGATGACTGACAACAGCTTTAGGAAGGGAGCCAACAGGAATAGGAATGATTCCGACAAGAAGGATGATATCCTTCTGGGCTTCGATGTACTTGCTTCCTCCTATTATGACTGTAAAGTTTACCATACCAATCATATTTGTATTTGAAATAGCGATTGAATCAGATGATACAATAATCACCCATTCTAAATGACTAAAATTAATGTAGTAAACAGTAGGATTTGCTTTTCCGTTCACATTTGTTCCTGAATAGATTGAAAGACCGCTTTCATCAATTATTTGACAGTTATGGTTGTAAAGACCAGGCACTTCTCCCCTCACTGTTAACAAAGAATAAGCTGAAGTCATAATATTGAATACCCATAAATCTGAAAGTACTCCTTTCGAGTTTATCCCTCCTTGAATCATTATCTCAGGATAAACAAAAGCCATACAAGCCCCTGAACGAGCTGGAATTTTTCCTTCACCCGTCAAGTCAGTCCATTCATTTGACAAAAAATTGTACATCAATATGTCATTAAAGTACTCATCTTTGTTTTTTCCTCCGAATAACAGAAAAGTGTCGCCTAATATAGTAACTGCTTTGTGTCCACATCGAGCTGATGGAGTAAAACCGTTTGATGGAATCAATTCCCAAGTTTCTGTTCGTAAATTGAACTTCCAAGAATCGCTAAAGTAGGATCCTGATGAACAACCTCCGAATACCCAGAGATAACTTCGAGTTCTCATCATTGTGTGGCCTGAACGGGGCTTTGGGTAAACTGTATCTGGGGAAATCAGAGAAAAAATTGGAGGAGTTTTGGAAAGGTCGAGTTTTCCGAGTTCGTTTGAATAGCTGTTGAAGTTTTCTCCTCCGAATACGTAGAGTGTGTCTTGAACTTGGGTGAATGAAGAGTAAATTGATTCTACTCCACAGTTTACTTCAGAAGATACAAGGGTTATCATTGAGACTCTAAAACACTTTTTTATAAACATTCCGATCGGATAAGAGTACCCAGGCAATATCATTACATAGTCTTCATAAAATGAGTAAGGAAAAGACTGTCTATAATCAGGGAAGTCTCCAGTAACCTTAACTTCTGAAATATTTCCAAAGCTATCAATTTTTATAAAATTCAAGTTTAAAGTCGACCCTCCCCAGATAAGCAAAGACTCATTATAAACAACCATAGCACTTCCAGCCCTAGCTTCTAAAACCCCAGGAGGTATAACAACACTCCAGATAAAGGTATTTAGGTCTAGTCTAAATACAATTTACTGATAAACTGCCGATTCATATCCAACTTCACTTTGTCCTCCATAGAGAAAGACTGTTTCATTCGCAAGAGTCAAACAACTTCTCACTCGAGGAAGAGGTTCTTGGCCTGAGGTCTGCATCTGAGTCCATTTTCTGTTAGAGATGTCAAATTGCCATAAATCGTTTAACATCTTGGAATTTGTCTGACCTCCAAAGATGAACAAGTTTTGGTTGTAAACAAATGAAAGGGAATTTAACCGTGGCTCTGGAATTGCTGTGTTAAAGGGAAAGAGCTCGTTCCAGGTTGAGGTTGAGAGATCGAAGTAATACAAATCATTTGACAATTCGTTGTTGTCAGAACCTCCGAAGGTGTAAAGCTTGTTTGAAGAAAAGAGAAGGGATGAGTAACGAGGGTATTGGGTAGGGTAACCTTGTGATGGAATCTGGGTAATAGTTAGAGAACTAGCAAATGAGCATAAAATAGAAAAAGTAATCATTTGATTTACAATATTTTTTCGCTTACTTAGCATAATCGATTTATTTTTCCAGATGTTTGACTTTTCAATAACTAAATTATAAGTTTCAACATGACTTGAGTTCAGTTTATCAAGTTAGCCTGAAATTAATTTTTTCTGTTAAATGTATAGGAATAGTTTTTGTTAAAAATTTAATAATAGATTATCATAGGATTTCGCTTAGTGAAATTAGCTCATCATTTCATTTAAAAAAAAATTTGTAACTTTATCTTAAGTCATTAAAAATGAATCTCTCGTCAAGATAACTACTTCCTATTAAAAGGATATTTTAAAGTATAAATTAAGATATATCATTTAAGCTTTGATAACATCTAAATTATCTAGTGCATTAAATTATTTCCAAGCATTATTATCTTCCACACAAAATATATAGAATATTATCTATAATGATTATCTTGACCATGCTTATCTGTACCAGAAAAAACATTAAAAACTATAAAATATATAATCAGTATATCATCAATGATTCTATAATGCTGGTGAATTATTAAAGTTTGATGATTTAAGATACCATATAAAAATAAATCATATATTAGAAGAACTTCTTTAGTATTTTTTCTTCCATGAATAATAAAAAATTGATATTTATATGCAATTCAGCATCCAAATCTAGAGAGTAATATTTATATCCTATAAAATTAATCAATATTATATTTATATAATAAACAAGAGAAGATAATCAATAATTAACTTAAAAAGAAATCTATAATTACCTTATGATTATTGAGCATCTGACCTGGTGTAATCTTTACAATCTTTCTCATCAATAACTGTAAACTCTCGATGATGATTCGGTTTAATCTGCTCATCATAAAGCTGAATTCTTTTATCTTTGATCCTTTTAATATTCCTCTTCTTTTCAACTTTTCCAGCTACCCAGCCAACAGAATCTTCAGTGGTTTTAAGTAAAATTCCAGTGATTTCTAAAATACCAGCAACACTTCCTAAAATCCCACTGATGATATCAAAGATATAGTTATTTATTTTCCTTTCAATCACAAAAGTAGATGGATTACGATCAAAAATGACACTGACTGAAATAAGATTGTAAGTATTAATGCTGAATTTTAATTACTTTTCAGAATTTGTTGTTGAGCCTAATGTTGGTTGTTGGGTATAAGTTATATGATAACCTGTTTGATTGTCAGCCCATTTTGCACTCTCTGAGTAAAACACCTGAATAAATCTGACCGATGGGATTAAGTTGATATAAAAATTATTTGGTTGGATACCGTTAAAAACTGTATTTTTCTCAGATTCGATATAGAATTGAATCGAGCTTTCATTGTATTTAGGAGGAATTGACGATGATATTTTCATATAAATTTCAATACCAGTAGCAAATATCGATGGATCTGAAATACTCAAATCCAATTTTCCATTTTCTTCAAATGAAATATCTTCAAAAAAAAACCCAATTTCACAAATCCTATTTTTCGACAACTGACATCGAGGTCCATTCAACTCTTTATAAGTAACTCCAAAAATTGCCTTTTCAATATCTCCATGACATTCCATTTCACTATTCACACAAATCCCTCCATAATCATGAAATTTGATATTAATTTCACAATACTTCGCAACATATTCCTCATGATCAAGTGTAAAAGAAGGCACCAAGGTCCTAAACTCAGAAACATTCGCCACAAAAAAAAATATAAAAGGCGATACCACAAAATAAACCACAAAAATAAAAAACACCAAAGAAAAAATCCCTCCAAAAGCCGTAGGAAAAGGTTCTTCATTCCATTTCCTTGAATGACTCTCACAAAAAACATCAACAACCAAAAAGAACCTGGCCCTAAACGCGAAGCAAAAAACAATAAAAAAAAATCCAGAAAGTGCGAAGCATGTAAAAAGAAGAGTCATGTTGTAACTTTCAGCATCTTTTAAATGATTTTGAAAAGACTCCGGCTGGACACTGATGATTCCTGCCTGGGTGGATCTGATGCTGCTTTCAACTGTGCGAAACCTGCACTCTTCAAGGACGTCGCATTCATAGCAATACTGAGAGCCCCAGTCATCTGAAAAGGTTCCATAAGGGCAAGGAAAGCACTGAGAGTAAAAAGAGAGACCCTTGTCTTGTGAATAAGTCCCAGGTTGACACTTGCTGCAGTTATTTGAATTGAAATCAGGACTGTAAGTCCCTGCTGGGCATATTTCGCAGTTCTTTCCGAAGAAACCTGGACTGCACTTGATTGATTCAAGACTGACATTCAACATTTTAGAAGAACCTTGACCGTTTATCATTACCTGCCCTGCTGTCAAGACCCCTCCGTATATATAAAGAGATCTGCCCAAGTGGACTGCATCGTGAAAGGCAAAGGCGACGGGAAGACTTCCTATTATAGAAACCTTTGCTGAACCTTCCTTTTTTGATAGATGAAGAATGTCTTTTTGCACTTGAAAATATTTGGTTCCTCCGATTATGAAAACTTCTTCATCGATTATTAGAAAATTCGAGTTGGATAAGGAAAGATCATCGGATTTTAAAAGGATGTGCCAGGAATTGTTGGAAAGGAAAAACTCGTAAATGTATGGGTTTGGGAATGAATTGTGAGTTGATCCTGAAAAGACTTGGATTGAACTGGATGAGGATGAGTAGAAACAGCTGTGGGTTGTTAGGGATGGCACTTGACCGTAGGAATTGAATTGAAAGTATTTGGAGGTGATTATGTTGAATGACCATAGGTCTGAAAGAACACCACGGCTGTTTTCTCCCCCATGTATAAACAATCTAGGATACTCCATAATCAAGCAAGCTCCTTCCCTCGCACTAACCTCCTTAGTATCACTAAGATCAGTCCAAGTATTAGAAACAATATTATACAGCAAGATATCATTGAAAAAATTATCAAAAAGTTTCCCTCCAAACACCAGAAAAGTATCTCCATACAAGCTAACAATTTTATGCCCGCACCTAGCAAAAGGTTGATTTCCTCCTCCAGGTTTAATAATTTCCCACAGGCCAGTCGAAATATCAAACTTCCAAGATTCCGCAAAGCTAATTAAATCTTACTAAATCTCATCAGTGCATCCTCCAAACAACCAAATGACTCCTCGACTCGCAGCCATCGCATGTTTAAGCCGAGGCTTCGGGTAAAGAGTCGCCGGGGTGATTGTTTTTTGCTCCAAATAAAAGGACTTTGATGATAATTCTACTTTTAATAATTCATTTTCAGCTCTTTCTTCACCAAGACCTCCAAATAAGAAAATTTTATTGTTTTTTTGTGTGAATGATGTGAAAATTTTAAGGATGTTGCAGGAAAGCCAAGAAAATTTTAAGAGGTTTAAATCGATTTTGCCACATTTTAAGGATTTTGTCTTTATTGGATGAGAAAAACCGGGAAAGATGTAGAAGACTTCTTCGAAGAAGGCGAATGGAAAGGACTCGGTTTGGATAGGAGAGTTTTTTACAGGGATTTGAGAGATTTTTAAGGTTTCTAGGTTGATTTGGAACAGTTTTGAAGAGTTGAAGTACCCGCCCCAGAGGTTTAGGGAATTTTTGTGGATAAACATTGCTTGGCCGGCACTTTGGGGTAAAGATTCAGGATTCAGAAGAAGTTCCCATGAAAGAAAGGCGAGGTTTAAACGGTAGAGGGAATTGTCAGGACCTGAAGCATTTTCACCTCCGAATAGGTATAAAAAGTCTTCATGGATAACTAAAGAACTACGGACTCGGGGACTGGGAATGGTTCCGACAGATGTTTGAGATTTCCAAATGTTTTCATTGAAGTCGAAACTCCATAAATCGTTTTGAAGATATGTCTTGGTCTGACCACCGAATATAAAAAAAGTCTCGTTGTACATGAAGGAAAAGGAATTTATTCTTGGATTTGGAGCTAAGTCTGAAGATGGAATCAGGTGCGACCATTCAGCTGTTGAGAAATCGAAGCAGCTTAGGGAATTGGAATAATCTGTATTGTCCGTCCCTCCGAATATATAGATTCTTTCATTGTGAACAACTAAACTTGAATATAGGGAATACAGAGGAGGGTAGCCGTATGAAGGGATGAGATTCGCTGTAAGTGAACTTCTTGCGAGCTGAACTAACAGGAAAAATCTGAGAATATCCATATTTTATTTGTTTTTAGTTAGAGAAGAGCTTTGAGTGTCAATAAATCTTTTATTTTTAATTATTGTTGATTATTTCAACAACTAATGATCATTAAGTCTATATAATTTGTATAGTTGTTTAATTTAATTATAATAAAACTTAAAAATACTCAAAAATTATTAAGTGGAAAGGGTACAGGCTTTGAACTATGAAATTAATATTAAAAGTTTAGGAATTTCAATTTAAATTCTGAGTGAAGCATTGATCAATCATAAGCATTAAGCTTTTCTTTTTAAGGTTTTATTTTGTGAATTCAATAGGAGTTACGAATAATCATAATTTCGATACAAAACCATTATCAGATGAATATTCTCAATATCATTAAAATTTCTCACCTTGAAAGTATCTTATTTTAATTTAAAACCAAATCAAACAATTTTCTAATTCATTACTCTTTGATTTAAACTAAACTGTAACCAACAAAACTTTAACCTAAAAGCCCTTTTAAACATCTAAAGTAAATACAGACTCATTTCCAACTTGAAACATTCCTTTTAGCTCATCATTAATTTCAAACTGATCTCTTCTAATCTCATTCATATTCCTAACAACATCCTTCAACCTCTTCTTTTTCAAAATATTTTCCTTAATTTTACTTGCGAAATTTTCAGAAGCAGTCATCATCCATCCAACAATTCCAAAGACTCCAGCAATACTTCCAAGTATTCCACTGATAAGCACCATGACCTTAACACTAATCATCCGATTAACAATAAATGCATTTTCACTGCTCTCAAACATAAGAGCAACTTTTAAAAAATTATAAGAATTCATGCTAAATACTTTTTACTTTTTCGAATTCGATGTTGATCCCTTAGTTGGGTTTTTATTTGAAGTGACGTGATAGCCAGTTACGTTGTTTTTCCATTCAGAGCTTTCAGATAAGAACAACTAAGTAAAAAGTACTGTCGGGATTAGTTTCAAGTAGAATATAGAAGGACTTGGACCGTTGAATACCTGGTTTTTTTCTGATTCTATAAAAAATTTTACTGAACTTTCATTAAAGTCTGGAATCGATGATGAGAAGACTGCTTTTGCTTCTAAGCCTGTTGAGAATGCAGATAAGTCAATTATTGTTAAATTTATTGAACTTGGACTGCTAAATGAAATTTTTTGGAAGGAAAAAGTGATTTGACATATATTTAAATCGATTTCTTTACAGTAAGGCCCGTCAATTGAATTAGCGTAAACACCTTCTGTTAATGTATTTACTCCGTTGTTACATTTAGATTCTTTATTCGTGCAGGAACCGGCATAGTTATGAAAAGTTATTTGAATTAAGCCGAATTCACTTTCAAATTTAGTGTTTTCTAAGGTGAATGATGGGACTAGAGTCTTGAGTTCTAGGATGTTTGAGAGAAAGTATGAAATTAGTGGAGTGATAATAAACATTAAGATCAGAAGAATCAAAGCCAGAGTAAAAAAACCTCCATGAGGAGTTTTGAAAGGTTCTTCAAAATACTTTCTTTTATGTCTCTCTTTAAATATATCTACCAGGTTAAACACTTTAAGTTCTTTTCTGATTAGGTAAATAATGAATAGTGATAAAATCAAACAGCCAATGAAAATCTCTATCATTTTTATATAATCATCTGTAACTGAAACTCTGTCATCATATGAAGCAGGCTGAATGCTGATGATTGGAGAAATAATTTCACGATATTTCGGTTGAATTGTTTTAAATTTGCAATATTCTGGAATACCACAATCGAGACAACTAATACTTCCATATTGATCAGTAAAGCTACCATATTCACAAGGGAGACACTGTGCAAAATTATTCAACGCATAATCATTTGAGCTTGTGCCAGGTAAGCAAGGTTCACAAGAAAGTGAATCATGATAAAAATTATAAGTTCCAGGAGGACACATTTCACACGATTCTCCGAAAAACCCTAAGCTACATGTGAAAAAATCCATGCTAATCTTAAAAAGCAAAGGACTTCCCTTATCTTTAAAAATGACTTTATCAGCAGTATATTCCCCTCCATAAATATAAATATTTTTCCCAGCATGAACCATTTGATGACTGACAACTGCCTGAGGAAGGGCTCCAACAAGAGTAGGTTCTAATCCTCTAAGTAAAATAATATCTTTCTGAGCTTCAATGTACTTGCTTCCTCCAATGATAACAGTGAAGTTTCCCATTTCCAGCATATTAGTATTAGAAATGGCAAGAGACTCAGAAGAGACAAGCATTTCCCACTTCAACTCATAAATAGTAATGTAAAATATCGATGGATTCGCTTTTCCATTCACATTTGTCCCTGAGTAAATGTAAAAAACTGTTTCATTATCCACTGCGCAGTTATGATTGTAAAGTGATGGAGCTTCTCCAGTCACTTCCATCAAAGAATAGGCTGAAGTCATTATATTGAAAATCCAAATATCTGAAAGAACTCCTTTCGAGTTTATCCCTCCTTGAATCACCAACTCAGGGTAAATGCAAACCATGCAAGCCCCTGAACGAGCTGAAATTTTTCCTTCACCCGTCAAGTCAGTCCATTCATTTGACAAAAAATTATACATCAAGATATCATTAAAGTACTCATCATTATTTTTTCCTCCGAATAACAGAAAAGTGTCGCCGAATAAAGTAACTACTTTGTGTCCACATCGAGGTGATGGAGAAAAACTGTTTGATGGAATTAATTCCCAAGTTTCTGTTCGTAAATTGAACTTCCATGAATCGCTATAGTAGGATCCTGAGGAACAACCTCCGAATACCCAGAGATAACTTCGACTTCTCATCATTGTGTGACCTGAACGGGGCTTTGGGTAAACTGTATCTGGGGAAATCAGAGAAAAAATTGGAGGAGTTTTGGAAAGGTCGAGTTTTCCGAGTTCGTTTGAATAGCTGTTGAAGTTTTCTCCTCCGAATATGTAGAGTGTGTCTTGAACTTGGGTGAATGAAGAGTAAATTGATTCTACTTCACAGTTTACTTCAGAAGATATCAGGGTTAGCATTGAGAGTCCAAAACACTTTTTTATGAACTTTCCGATCGGATGAGAGTACCCAGGTAATATCATTAAATAGTTTTCATAAAATGAGTAAGGAAAAGACTGTCGATAATCAGGGAAGTCTCCAGAAACTTTAACTTCTGAAATATTTCCAAAACTATCAATTTTTATAAAATTCAAGTTTAAAGTTGTCCCTCCCCAGGTAAACAAAGACTCATTGTAAACAAACATAGCACTTCCAGCCCTAGCTTCTAAAACCCCAGGAGGTATCAAAACACTCCAAATAAAGGTATTCAGGTCTAGTCTAAATACAATTTACTGATAAACTGCTGATTCATATCCAACTTCACTTTGTCCTCCATAGAGAAAGACTGTTTCATTCATAAGAATCAAACAACTTCTCACTCGGGGAAGAGGTTCTTGGCCAGTGGTCTGCATTTGAATCCATTTTCTGTTAGAGATGTCGAATTTCCACAAGTCGTTCAACATCTTGGAATTTGTCTGACCTCCAAAGATGAACAAGTTTTGGTTGTAAACAAATGAAAGGGAATTCAAACGTGGCTCTGGAATTGCTATACTATTGGGAAAGATTTCGTTCCAGGTTGATGTCGATAAATCGAAGTAATGTAAACTATTTGACAATTCGATATTGTCAGAACCTCCGAAGATGTAAAGCTTGTTTGAAGAAAAGAGAAGGGATGAATACCGAGGGTACTGAGTAGGATAACCTTGTGATGGGATCTGAGTAATAGTTAGTGATTCACAAAATGAGGTAAGAATGCAAATGAATATCATTTTTTGTAATTGTTCATTTGAATCTTTCAATTTTATAAACTTAACATTACTAAGATTAACCTTTTGTTAAAATAAACTATTCATGAAAATCTATTCTAAGTTAAGATTATATATCTTTTGATGCGAATAAGCTTTTACCCTATTTACTATTAAAATCTCTAAAAAAGTTTAGTTGGAGCATCACCAAACTCACTTTTTGAATTATTCTCTATTCTATCGAGTGGAACTACTTTCGAATCTGAAATCTCTATTCTTTTTTTGAAAATTCTGAGTATCATTAGTTTTTTATTGATTTTAGACTTGATTTTTCCTGATAATTTTTCAGTTATGCTTAAAATTGAACCAAGAGTATCAAAAATTCCAGCAATACTTCCTAAGAGTCCGCTCAGTAAAGTTAAAATATCTACATTTGTATTTCTATTGATCACGAAAGCATTTAAACTCCTTTGAAATCGAATAGACACCTTGAAGGTCAAGAAAGTATTTATGCTATTTTTTCATTACTTTTCTGAATCTGACAGAGATCCTAAAGAATAATTCTCTGCAAAAGTGATATGATAACCTGTGGTATTACTTTTCCATTTCGAGCTATCAGTGAAAAAAACCTTAATAACTCTTACCGAAGGAACAACATTCACATCAAATACAGTAGGTTCAAGACCATTAAGTACAAACCCCTCAGGCGCCTGTGCCAACATTTGAATGAAACTTTCATTATACTCTCCAGGCATAGAAGAAGAAACACTCAAAGAAGTCTGAACTCCAGTAGCAAAAATCGCTTTATCAACAACAAGCAAGTCAATAACTCCACTTTCCTGAAAACTAACATCCTGAAAGAAGTAATCAATACAACAATTATTTCCTTGATCCGAGCAAAAATGCTCAGTTTTACCAAATTGAAGTCCTGAAACATTTCCCTCAATTTTTCCTTCACATTCGCCATTCGATACGCAAGTTCCTCCATAATCAAAAAGTTTGATTTTAATGTGAAAGTTTTTCGCATTGAACTCTTGACCGTTAAGAGTAAAAAGCGGGACTAAAGACTTAACCTCTGAAATATTTGCAATAGAATAAAAGATAACAGGAGAGCAGATGAAAAACACAAGTAAAGATAAATAAATATATGAAAAAAGGCCTCCTAGTGCAGTTGCAGATGCTTCTTCAAAATACTTTCTTTCGTGCTGGTCTTTGTAGAAGTCAATCAATATAAAGACACGTCTTCGCGAGGCTAAAAGGAAGAAAATAACAAGAAACCCGATGACTGAAGCTACTGAGACGCCTATCACGAAACTATAATAATCAGCTTTTTCTGAGTTTTCCTTGTAAGCCACTGGTTGGATGTCTTGATTAGTCTCTTGATGTGTTGAATATCTCGGCTTCACTGTCTTAAACTTGCAATCTTGTTGTATCGGACAGTCCAAACAGAACTTGCTTCCAGATCTATTAGTAAAAGTTCCAGAAGGGCAGGGAAGACACTCAAAATCAAACCAAGTCCCTTCGTCTTTTGAGTAGGTCCCTGGCTTGCATGGTTCACAATGATCGGAATCAAAATGATCTGAAAAAGTCCCAGCAGGACAAATTTCGCAGTTTTTACCTGAAAAGCCAAGATCACAGCTGAATTCTTGAAGAGATATTTTTAAAAGTAAAGAAGATCCTTTATTTCCTAGGATTATCTTGCCATTAGTGAGAGATCCTCCGAAACTGTAGAAGGACTTTCCGATGTAAGTTAGTTTATTTCCTGATAAGAAGTAAGGAATTGAAGCGATTTCTAAAAATTCTGAGTCTTTCAGTTTTATTATCTTGTTTTGAGCTTCTGAGTATTGATTCCCGCCGATGATGACCAACTGATTGTTTATTATGTAGAAAGCTGAAGATGAAAGTCGTATTTTTTCATTTTTTTCAAATATTGTCCACTTTTCCCCGGTCAAAATATAATAATAAGGACTTGGCTGGTTATTTATGTTTGTTCCTGAAAAGACAATGAAAGAAGAGCTGTCTGGGTCAATAAAGCAGTTATGATCGAAAAGAGCGGGCTTTTCTCCTATCGTTTTTATTTCTTCGAAATTATTGTCATTTATTATATAAATCCAGAGATCGTTTAGCACTGTTTCTTTATATTTTCCTCCATGGATCATGATGACTGGGTAAACTAAAGTCATACAAGCGCTGGATCTCGGAGAAATCGAACTTGAATGAGTCAATTCAGTCCATTTGTTGGAAACAGCATTAAAAACAAAGAGATCGTTAAAAAACTTCTCAGAATTTCTTCCTCCAAACAAGTAAAAAATGTTCCCATAAAGAGCCACTGATTGATGCCCACATCTCGCTGCAGGTTCATCCATACTAGAGGCGATTTTTTCCCAAGTCTCTGCCAAAACATCGAATTTCCAGCAATCTTGGTAACTAAACATTTCTTACTACTTCTCATCAGAGCATCCTCCGAAGACCCACAAATATTTTCCACTTTTTTGCAGGGCATGTCCAGTCCTTGGTTTCGGATAAACCACAGAAGGTGAAAGCTCTTTGATTTGAAAGCCATTCGAAACTCGACCTTGAACTAGTTGATTGATGATTGACTCTGAATCAACAGCTCCGAATAGAAAAATCAATTTTTCGACTTGAATAAATGCTGTGTAAAGATATTTTACATTGCAGTCAATTTGATTTGAAGTTAAAGAAGTAAGATAAATTTGGAAACAAGACAAGACATTTTCTCCTGAAGGATAAGAATTCCCAGGAAGGATTAATAAACTGTTTTCGTTTAGGAGGTAAGGGAATGAATATCGAGGTGAAGGTGGATTTCCAATGATTTTTAAGGTTTTTATCAATCCTGTACTTGGAAATACTTGGATGATGTCTGAATCGTTTGTCGATCCTCCCCATATGTTTAAAATATCTTGATGCCAAAATAATGCACTTCCACTTCTGGACTTGTTTACTGGTATTGAACCTATCACTGACCAGTGCAAGAGAGTTATATTGAATCTGATTATTGAATACCTGTATACTAATGGGTCGTTTTCACAGCAAGTTTCGCCTCCGTAAAGAAACATTAGCTCGTTGTGGATCACGAATGAAAATTTTAATCTGGCTGAGGGAATCTCTCCTGATTGATCTAGTTTTTTCCAAATTTTTGACCTTAAATTAAATGACCAAAGATCATTCAAAATTCTAGATTTCGACTGTCCACCAAAGATGAAAAGTTGATTCTGATAAACAAATGACGCAGAATTCTTTCTTTGTGCTGGAAGTTCTTCAGATGAAGGCAGTAGATCATTCCAAAGTCTTGAAGTCAAGTTGAAAGATTTTAAATCATTTGAAAAGTCAAAATTGTCAGTACCTCCGAACTGGTAAATTATTCCAGAGCTATGAGTAAGGGATGAGAAGAGAGGATAGAGACTTGGGTAACCGAATGATGGAATCATCGATGCTGTAAAGTTGCAGGAAACTGGGAGAAGCAATAGAAGGAGAGACATTTCAAAATTTATTAAAAACATTTCATTTTCTAGAGAGTTACACTTATTGGAAATATCAAAGTTTTTTTTTCAATTAGAGATTCTTTTAAAGATTTTATAATCACTGAGCTAAGATATTTTGATCAAATATTCTCATTAAGTATAGATTGATGTATTCTATTAATATAGAAAGTGTGATTTAGGTGGATAAGCAATGTTTATTAGTTTTAATCATTTGTGATAAATTATTATGTTTTAAAAATTGAGACAATAAAGAAATTTTGGCTAAATTTAAAAATTAAAAAAATGATTGATGAATTTTTAAGTCAATTTAGGTAATTTTCAATTACTACAAAATCCTTTACTAGCTAAATGTATTTCTGATTCCTTTTCTTTTATTAAATCTATATATTTTTTAATGATCGATTCAGTAGTATTTCAAACAAAGAAGAGACATAGAATATACCAAATATTGTAAGGTTAATAAAATTTAAAATATTGATATCATAATTCATTAATATCTTAATATCACTATGAACAATTTATTCAAGATTATTGAGAAAGGCATCAAGAATTAAACTATTTTTTCAGTTCAATCAACTATGGTTTAAATTCGCGTTTTTAATTACAATTTCAAGCTAAAAATCGAATGTGGTAGGATCCCGATTAACAGACAATTTTGGCTAAAATTATGGAAAACCTAAATCAATTGAGAAAATTAAGAAAATAATAAAAGATCAAAAGAATCATAATTCAATTATTCATTCGTCAACAATCTCGATTATAAGTTTAATTAAACCATCATCAATTAATCAATCAAACTATAAGGACCAAGATTAAACTTTTCGTGTTCTCTTTAAAAACTGAATTCCTATCTGGTCTAAGATTTTAATTAAAATCCAAAAGATCTACTTATACCTAAACTGTGAAAAACTTAAAATCTCTTAAGGAAATTCTTCTCGAATAAACCTAAATTTCATGCAGATTTTAAAGAAAGCCACAACCATTAAATAATTTTAATTCCTCTATTTCTATACCCAATTCTCAATTTCATCCAAGACCTAATCAATGTGGTTAAATACTAATGGTTTCCTAATAATTATAACAATGATTTCAGTAAACTTCACAGGCGGGTCTAAAATCTTCCTCGAAGTGTCCCGAATGAACACAATCGGATCACTAAAATCGATGATAAACTCAATGAAGTCAATCCCAATGACCACAGTCAAACTAATCTACAATGGAAAAGTCCTTGAAAACAATAAAACTCTAGAAGACTACAACATCTCCTTCGGTTCCACCTTGCATCTCCTAACAACCCCATCAACAATTCAAATAATAGTAAAGCAAATAGGAGGCCGGTACCTCACATTCGATATAAATCCAAGTGAATCAATAAAAACCTTAAAACAAAAAATTCATGAAAGACTAAAAATTCCTTTACCCCATCAACGACTTATTCACAAAAAACTCGAACTTCCAGATGAAGTTCAAATAAAAGACTCAGGTCTCAGGAACTTGTCAGTTGTTTCTTTGATTTTTAGCATTGAAGCGAGTTTCAGGGTGAAAACTGTTCAAAACCAGTTGATTATCGCTCGGCTCTTAAGTGACCGAACTATAAGAGACTTGAAAATGAAAATTCAGAAATTGGTCAACATCTCTGCTGAAAAACAAATAATTTGTTGTAAAGGACGAAAACTTGATAATTCGACTATTCTTGCTGATGTTGAAGAGTTTAAACTTTTTGTGTTTGAAGAAAAGAATAGACAGATTCATGTTGAACTTGCTGATAAACAAATTCACACTTTTCATTGTGATGATGAAACTAGTATTAGGTGGATCACTAAGGAAATTAAGAAAATTGAAGTGGGAGATGGATTTTTAAGGAAAATTGTTTTTGCTGGTGATGTGATTGAGGATAATTCTAGAAAGATCAATGAAATCTGTGATGATAAGGTTATTAATATGAAGTTTGTTGAAGCTAATACTTCGACTTGCTATGGGCAAACTGATATAGAGAATTCATTTCTATCAGAGTTTTAATCATTAAGATTGTTTAAATTTAATTGAAATTAGGTTATTTGATTTTATTGAAAGTGATTATCGAAATACCTGGTGATTCTTATGGCCTCATTTGTATTAGATTATAGGAAATTAAGAAATCATTAAAAACTTTAAAGACTAATTCATAAATTTATTAAATACTTGAATATCAGTACAATCCTCGAATATTTTCTCCTAAAAGTATACTAAAATCATCTCTAATCCAAAAGAAAATTTAAACCAATTGAAAAATTCCCTACACCAATCTAAATAAAATGTCGATAATACAAAATTACCAATCATCCAGGAACTTCTCATGCCTCTCTCTTCCAGTTCTAAAATCAGTTCCCGAATCCCTAATTTCATCTCTATTCAACTCTCCTCCCTGCTTGCAATCCCCAATCCCAAACTCAACTCGACCAAGCAATCCAATAAGCTACATCAAAACCACGAAAGGTATCGATTTATTCTATAGTTTCCATTCAACTCTAAACAAACTTTCAATAACAAAATCAAGGTCAAAGTTAAAATCCTCAAAAAAGTTCTCAATAAAGTTAGACAGCGAGATTCATTCTCTTTCACTATCAAACCCGAAAGACTCTTCATCTTTTCTGTTGATCCAGACATCAAAAGGTTTCCAAAGGTTTTCCCTGAACCTAGAAAGTGAATTTAACTTTAAAAGCTCAGTAAGCGAAGTCCATTTAAACCCGTACTACCCAAGCCAGGTGGTTTTTTTAAAAGAAAACGAAATTCACCTTCAAAACGAAAGAAATTCTCGAATACGAGTGGAAAATATCGACAGGTTTGATTTTGAGTTCTCGCCTTACATTTTTACTTTAAATAACAGTTCTTCGATCTACCGAATGGACATTCGAGAAGGAAGACAACATCAGGTTTACCTTTCAAACTTCATTCAGCAGGTGCTTCCGATTGACTGTTGCTTTTCTTTCGCAGTGCTTAATGACGGGGTGGAACTGGTCGACTGTCGGTACTTCAAGCCTTACAAGAATTACTCGCATTTGTCCTTCGGTGGAAAGCGGGTACTGTTCACATCGCCTGGAAGACCTGAGATGTACAAGTCAGGAACTGTTGGGAATAATGAGCAGGACTTGTTTTGTCTTTCAAAAACTGTGGAAAAACTCGCACATGGAAAGAATGAGTTCTTGGATGAAACTCTTTCATCTTTCGTCCCTGTTTGCTTTGATTCAGGATGCATTCAGCCGAGCATTTCAGGATTTTCTTCTCTTTTCTCAGCTATTCCATGCAAGATAATGAAAAATCGATATTGGCTCCAGGTCTGCACAGGAGGAGGGGTGTACATTGAGAACTCATCATCTGTTCTTTTTTACTCAGAACTGTGTGAAAAAGCGAAAATCAGTTCAAAGGCAAGACTAAAAACATGTAAAAAATATGACCAGTCAAAAACTCTTGAAAGTCTTCTTAGCAGCCAGGTCTCATTCCCTGAAAGTAAGAAACCTATACTTCCCTACAATCTTCAACCAATGATTTACGACTTTGATGATTAAATTCTATTAAAGTTTAGGGTAGTTCAAGTCCAGGCTGTCCTGTGGGTACTTTTTATAATACCCATTCATAAAAGCGACAGTTTTACGCACAAGCTCAATCATGTCAGGCGGCAACTGTTGAGACTTGGTCTTCACAAGTCTTTCAAAATAGCTAAAGTAGCTCCCTTCAAACATCTCCTGCTCCTTCCAAGCCTTGTATATGTTAGGATGTTCCGCTTCTCCATTCAAACTTTTCATATAATCCCTTCGAGCAGTGCTAAGAATCTCTAAAATATCTCCAAGTTTCTGCAGGTTGTTTAAAAGCTGAATATTAATAGTATCTACTCCAAGACAATCACAATAAAGCATCAAAGTTGCGCTCATCTGTTTCTTCCTCAACTCGACTAACAAAGGATAGTCTTTCGGAGACACGCTCATTGATTTGATGTTTGACAAAACTACCATTTGCACTTCTTTTCTTATTCTTTGAGCCAATTCAGCTGAGTTCTCAATGGGCGAGTTGTCAAAGTTCTCCAAGTTGAAATTAAGAACGTGGTACAACTCATAAGCCATATAAATCCCGAACTCGACGTATTCTTCAACGTCTAGCGTCAGTTTTTCTAGAGTGTCGCGTCGCATTGCAAAGACTTCAGTGAACACCTTGTCACAAAATGTGCTGCCCATCAAGTTGACGAGGTGAATCGAGATTTCGTTGATCCAGATGGCAAAAAGTTTCATTTTTAGTAGAAAAGTTTGGTTGTTTCTTGGGTTTTCAGGCTTGAAACGGACTTTTTCGATTATTCGAACGAAGGAGTCAAGCCATTGGTAGTCTTTTCGTACGAATAACTTGTGAAGGTTGACTGCCATTTGACTTCGGGAGGATTTTCTTAGGTCAACGTGGACTCCACTTATCTTTGGGCAGGTGAAAGCCAGGGTAAAGGAAACTGGTGGCTTTTGGTCTAGAAGGCTTATGTGGAAGGTGTTCAAAGCTCCTTGTTGTTTAAAGCTTTTTCTTGAGATTGTGTGAATGTGATGGGCTGACATGTAGTCAAGCGCAGCCTTCTGGCTTATATCACCGCGTTGTTTCATGTACTCCACCACCTCAGAAACAATTGAGCTCGGAACTCCAGCCGAAACAGCGATATTCTTCGCATGAAGTCCCATATGTCCCTTATTAATCCCTTCAGAGACCATAGCCCTGATAGCAGCAAAGTTGCTAGCAAGTCCAACAGAGGCGATTAACTGTCCAAGTTCATTCGACGAAGGATTTCCAAGAAGCATCATAGATCCCTGATACCCAGGATTAGTTTTAAGTGCTCCTCCAGCAGTTCCAATAGCAATCGGTAGTTCAATCCTTCCAACAAGCATTCCCGATTCGATCTTATAAGAGTTCAAAGGCTGATACCTTCCACTTTGGGCAGCCCACGAGTGGGCTGCAGACTCGACGGCCCTTGTGTCTTGTCCAGTTGCCAAACAAACAGCAATGACTCCATTTAAGATTCCTTTGTTATGGGTACAAGCTCTATTCACTGAAAACTTTGCAAATTCCCAACTTTCAATAAAGCGCTTTGCGAGTTCAGCGCCTGGGATTGACTTATAAGCCAGTTCTTTTACAGGAATTCGAAATTCTGAAATCGCTTTTCGGTCTGGACAGTAATTTGAAAGAATTCTAAGACCCAGGCGACATTCAGCTAACAGTTGAAGGTCCTGAGCAAGTCCTTCACAGATGGTGTTCACGATATTCGCTCCCATGGCTTCACCGACATTGACGCTGATTTCGACTACTCCTGATTTTGAATTTAGTTCTAAAAACTGTAACGAAACGACACCTCCTCCTCTTTTAACCATTCTTGGACAGTATTTTGTATTAGCCTTGGTGATCAGTTCTTTTTCACGCTCTAAGATCAGTCCATGGAAGACTTTAGGATCGATATCAAGGACCTGAATCTGCCCGATCATGATAGGGTCAGTGCTATGAGCCTTGAATCCTCCGAATCGTTTGATTAATTTGGCAGCGGCAGATGCCGCTGCAATCACAGAAGGTTCTTCAGTGCTCATTGGCACTAGGTACTCCTTAGAATTGACCATAAAGTTGAGTCCTAATCCAACCGGGATCGCGATTTTTCCAACACAGTTCTCGACCATCAAGTCAGCAGTTTTAAGATCAAGTCCTTGGACATAAGAACCGTTTAAATCTGGGTGTAAGGAAGCCAGAAGCTCCATGCGTTCTTGGATTGTCATTTTGTGAAAGTCTCTAAAGCTATCTGATGATGTCATCTTTATATATTGGAAAGCACTAACCGTTTTAAAATTTATACATCTTTAAGATGAATAATGACCACATAGAAAATTAAGTTGGTTAATTTTTATGTATTTGGAGGATGAATTAAGTTTTTTGATTTGGCGATTTAAGTTTTTTATATAAAAAAAACGATGAACTCTAGTCACTCTTTTAGTGCCAGAACTTTTAAGAGTGTTGGAAGTGGAAGATGTGGACTTGGAGTTTCTTTGACTCCTAGGGCTGATTCGGGCTGGTTTTTAGAAGGGCCGATTGTTGGATGTGTTTTTGAAATTTATGGAATTGGATTCTCGTTTTTAAATTCTCACTTTGGCAATCCTAATGGGGTGGGGTTTATGATCACTGAGAATATTGCCATGACGAGTAACTCGGTTATTGTTGATGAGGAAGTAGCAGGCCACTGTTTCGCAGTTTTCCCATCATCACAAAAAGTGCGATTCGACCCAAGTACCTTTTTTTACACAAACCGAGGACTAAACTTCACAGTGATCTCCTTAAAGTTGACCACTTCAAAATTCATCGACATTCGGCAAGAATTTAAGCTAAGAGACGGAAGTCAAATAAAGTACCCAGGTTCAGGCTTGACGATTTGCCAGATAATCGGCGTAGACACAGATCTTTTTACTTACACGACAAGCAAGCAAATCATGCCCGGGACTCCAATATTCAGAGTAAAGGCAAAAAAAAATGAATTAGCCTTGCAAGGCATTCATCATACAACCAATGCAGCTTATTCTTTCAGCATCGGAACAAGAATAGACTCAATTATTCAAATTCTTTGCAGTGTCGTTTTGATTCCCACTGAAAATAACGATTTCCGAACTTCTCTCAATAAAATTCTGCAGAACTATGCAAATAAGAATAAATTTAAATTAAATGAAAAACAAGAACATTTTGGAGAAGGAAAAGTCTTGTTTTGGATCGAGTGGGGAAGCAAAAATATCTGGAAATATGATGTGAATGATCAAAAGTGGACCAGGGTTAGACTTGAAAATTATCAGCAGTTTATTACTCAGGAAACTAAAATGTGGAGGTTTAACTTTGGCTCTAGATTGGTTTATCTTCCTGATGGAAGTTTTTTAGTTGTTGGAGGAACACATCCCGACTCGGGTGGTGCTCGAGGTGACGTGTACCAGTTCTTTCCAGACCGTTCAGAGCTCTACCGTAAAAAAAGCATGTTAGATCGTCGCGACGGTCCAGCAGTGATATACCGTCAAGGTTTCATCTACGTAGTAGGAGGTCGTTTCACCTACACAACCTGTGAAAAATACAACTTAGAGTCAAACACCTGGAGTCCATTTTCAAGTATGATCCACGGTCGATACGAGCCAATAGCCTGCCTATTACAAGGTGACAACTTCATGTACGTAGCAGGAGGCCAGCCAGAAGAATCCGTAGGCAAAACCCTTGAAAGGTACTCATTCAGCCAAGACCGTTGGGAAGGTCTTTCAGTAGTTTTTTCCTTTCCACTTCTCCGATGCGGGATCTTCCCAGTGACCCAATCAAAATTCGCACTTCTAGGAGGCCGTCATTCAAAAGCAGTATTAATCTTCGAAGCAGTTCAAGAAATCATCGAAGGCCGAACAGAAGAAATCTTCCGAGTCTTTGAAATAGAAGAGTTAAACGAAAACATTGAAAGTGTCTATCCAATTGTTTATAACATCTCAGAAAACAAGGTCTTTTTCACTAAATCTCCAGAAGGTCAAGCACCGTCAGTCCTTTCTTATACATTTCGTAGTTTCTTGAAACAATCTGGAGAATCAGTTCAAGTCTTTCGAAAAAACTTGAAAATTGCTAATCTTGTAAGTCGTCAAGGATTTTCTAGTTTGCGGGGTAAAGTGAATTTTTAACGATCCATATACATTAATTAGTAAAGGGCTTTACGCTTGCGGACCGTACTCCTGGGAACTGGAATTTTTCTTTCAGGACCTCGTTGTAGTAGATCTCGCGATGTTTAGCTTTTAGGTAGCTTTGGATATTTGATTTTTCCAGGTTTCCTGGAAGTTTTAGCTTTTTTTCATCTGCTAGAAGAGGGACTGAGGCAAGGTCGCTTAGGTTGAACCTTGGATGCTTTTTTACGTAGCTGTTTGTCAGGTTTTTCTGCTTTAAACGCTGGGATTTGAATTCTTCTTCTACTTTCCATAGGTATTCGATGGACTCTTGTAGATTTGCTGCTGTTTCTAAACTTTTACTTTCTTCTTGAGCGGATATGCATGCTGCTAGAGGGGTTTGGCCTTTTCGGTTTTTTACTATTACTGGGATTTTTAGGGATTCGATGCAAAAACGCAGGGTGTTGACTTGAGCGTGAATTCCTGCTATATGAAGCAACGTGTTTCCGAAAAAGTCTCTACTTGATATGTCAGCTTTTTGGCTCAGAAGGAGTTTTACTGTCTCCAAACTACCTACTGAGCACGCTGCCATCAATGGAGTCATCCCGGTAGAGTCAAAACAATTTACAAGTGCACCTGAGCTTATCATTGATTGAACTATACTGAACATTTCTTTTTCTATAGCCAGGATAAGTGGATAGGTATGACTTCCGAAAGACTGGCCTTCCTTCCTAATATGCAGGTTAACAGGAAACCCCATTCTGAGCAACTCCTGCACTTTCAGCAAGTCCTTATTTTGAATCGACCTTAAAAACTCGCTTTCTAAAGAATTCATTTGAGTTATTATTGATGGAAGAGTGGGAAGAGAAAGTAATTTATTTTATTCCCTACAACTCAACAGTCCTATTAAAGTTTGACCCTTCATCACACGAGTTGACCACTGAAGTCGACCCTCACGACGTGACTTTAGGATACGGTCCTCATATTGTTCCAATCAATGAAAACCAGATCTGGATCCAAGGCGGAATCGTTAGTGCAGAGTTCATCTCAGATACTTCAATCTATCACACCCAGTCAAAATCCTTCGAAGAGCAACCATTCGGACCAATCAATGGAGCAGGGGCCTGCGTGAAGCAAGGTTCTAAAATCTTCATCTTTGGAGGAGCGACAAGAGACATTTACGAGCCTTCAGACCAAAGCCATTACTTTTGCCTTTTAAATTTCACCTGGACTTCAATTTCACCTCTGCCTTGCAAGTCTTACAACAACACAGGAGCATTAAAAAATAATGAAATAGCGATAGTAGGACAACATCTTCCTTCTCTTTTCCTATACAACCCTACAGAAGACCACTACAGAGAATTCCAAAAAATACCAGAGCCATATAAAATTTTACTAATCCATGAAAACAACTTCTACATACTCACTCAATATAGCCTAAAGACCTTCAAAAACAATGAATGGACCGAGAGTGCTTTATCAATTCCTGAACCATTCACATTGATCTACTCATATCCAGTCTTCCGAGAAGGTTTTATTTACTTTATCTGTCCTGCCCAGACCATAGCTCGACTAGACTTGTCTAAAAACACAGTCGAAGTGATTTCTCGATGAAAATAATTAGTTTAAACAAATTTCATATGAATTTATAAATGTCTCAAAAACTTTCAAATCAAAAACCCGACCTTCTTCAACGACAAGAGTCAAACATTAAAGTTTTCGCTCGGTTCCGACCGATGTCCGAGCAAGAAAAAGTAAAAAATAGTTCAGACTTCAGGACAAGTGTCACTTTTCCACCCGATCTCTTCAAAAGTAGTCGGCTTCGGAAGTGAAGAAGATCTTCAGTCCTTCACCTTCGACAGTGTTTTTTCAGGAAGTGCTTCACAAGACGAGGTTTTTGATACAATAGCCAGGCCGATCCTTGCCGATGTTTTATGCGGGTTTAATGGAACTATCTTGGCTTATGGCCAGACAGGCTCAGGGAAGACTTACACGATTTTAGGAGAGTTGAATAATGACCAAAAACAAGGAATTGTTCCAAGATTAGCTTCAAACCTTTTCTTTTCTCTTGACCAGGACAGTGAAGAGGACTCAGAATGTCTTGTGAAACTTTCGATGTTAGAGGTTTATAAAGATAAACTCGTCGATTTACTCAACCCGGCTTCAAACCAGTTGAAAATAAAACAAACTCTCATGAAAGGAGTTTTCGTCAGTGGCCTCGCCGTTGTTTGTCCCACTTGTCCGAAGGAATTCTTGGAAGTTGTCGTCATGGGGCAGGACTTAAGGACTGTTGCTTCGACGAGAATGAATTCGTCGAGTTCAAGGTCACATCTTTTGATGACTGCTGAAATTATTCAGACTAATCCTCATGGGACTGAAAAAAGAGGACTGCTTAATTTAGTTGATCTTGCTGGAAGTGAAAAAGTTAGAAATAGTGGAGTCACTGGACAGACTCTTGAAGAAACAAAAAAAATCAACTTGTCGTTGTCTGCTCTTGGAAATGTCATCTCGGCTCTTGTGGCTGGAAAGGATCATGTTCCTTATAGGGACTCGAAGTTAACTCGCATCTTGCAAGATTCACTTGGAGGGAATTTTAAAACTAGCCTTGTTGTTAATTGTAGTCCGGGATGCCACTCGAAGGAAGAGACTATTAATAGTTTGAGCTTTGCACTCCGGGCCAAGCTAATCAAAAATCGAGTTAAGGTAAATTTGAAGGAAAATCCTGAATCATATTTAAAAATTATTGAAGCTTTGAGAACTGAACTTTTCCAGGCAAAGGCTGAACTTCAAAGTTTAAGAGAAAAATCTACATTGGTCGAAACTCGAGCTGTCTCACATTCATATGTTGGCCGAAGACCCCAAAAAACTCTAAGTTCAAGTTCCAGTAAAAAGAACCGAATCACAGTCGAAAGTCCAATCGCATTAGGATCAACTCGAAACACTCCAATATCAATAGACCTTCCAACATTCGATAAAAAAAACTTCATTTTCGAACAAGAATTCATAAATTCCAGTTTTTTCACTCCAGACAAAGGAAACGAGGACCTGAAAGAAACTCAAGAAGACTTCGAAACAAAAAAAAAACTTTTCGAAATCGAGGAAAAAAACGAAGAACTTCAATCAGAAAACAAAAAACTTTTAAAAAAACTGAAAAAATCCCAAGAAAAAATCTCAAAACTCGAAAAAAAATCCCTTGAATACTATTCTTTATACCACAAAACCCTGAACCTGATCCACAAAGACTCAAGCGAGCATCTTCTTCTAATAAAAAAGAACGAAAACTTAACAAAATCTCTGAAATTTCTGGTAAATTCCCTTCAAGAACTAGAAAAAAAACTCAGTCACCTGAGCGATCTCCAAGCAAGTCGTGACATAACACGAGTAGAGTTCATTGACACTATAATCCCATCGAAAAAAACAACAGAATCCGAAGAAATCTTGGAAAGTTCATCAGAACTTGAATTTTCTATTCAAGAACTTTCTTTAAACCCTGAAAAAATGTCGTTCTGCTCAACTTACGGCCAAACCTTAGAACAAGCCCTTGAAAGCAACAAAGCTCTCAGCAAAGACCTGATCATTTACCAGTTAAAAGCTCAAATCGTTGAAGCTTCCATGTTTAACTCAAACCTGGCTTGGAAACTCGAGTCCCTCTCTTGGAAAATCAACTTGTTAAACTCGAAACTCCAGATAAAAACCTTGCAAAACAAGCAAAATAAAATTTTTCTTCAAAATTGTGAAAAAATCACTGACGAACTTTACAAGTTCGTAAAAAAACCCTTGAAAATCGTCGATATTCCTTCACCGACTGAAAAAAAAGCGAAAATGCTTAGGTCGTTCTATGCAAGGTCTTTCAAAAGTGACCAAATTGAAAAAAGTTTTGCTTCTTTGTCGTTTTTAGGACCGTCTTTTGAAATTGATGCGGAAGGACTGACGAATAAGTTTAAAAGTATTGAGGTTCAGGTGGAAGTCTTGGAAACTGCGAATCGACAACTTAAAATTGAACTTGAGAATGAAAGAAGGAAAAAAAGTATCAAGGATAAAAGCTTAAAGGCACTTGATGAAGTCGTGAAAAGATTTGAAAGGGAAAAAGAACTTTGGAAGACTTTTTATGTTCAAAGTAGGAAAAATTGTCAAGTTGAACTTGCTAGAAAACAAGAAGAACTCAATAAGTTAAATGAAATTTTAGCGGAATGGATTAACAGGTTCATGGAAGTTCAGGAAGGACTTGTTAGTCGAGAAATGCATCGGAAGATTCAGTTGCTGATGATTAATACTGTTAATTTTTACTCTCAGGATGATCCCTTGAAGAAGATTTTTGAAAATTCACCTTTAAATTAAATAATTTTTCAAGATGTTTAGAATTTTGATCTTGTTATATGAAGGTTTATTGTTTATTTCATATGTTTAGAGTTTTTCATTTTATTATAGTCATTTTTGATTTAGGATATTTTTGCATTTAGTTTTATTTTTTTCGGCTAATTTTAGTTTTACTTTGTGAATCGATCACTTGAATTGGCTAAAGTATTTTACTTTGATAATAGTCTTTATAATTGACACCTTCGTTGTTTTTTAAACATAAAGAAATCGAATTTAATTCTCTGATAGTTAAAGAAATGTCTAAAACTCAAAATATAAAATAACCTAAGAATAGAATATAATTTTATTTACCAACTGTTAAAATTCAACATAACCTAAGATTTCCTGATGCTAATATTAATCACATCAAGAAATTTCTAATCCTAAATAATCCTACCTCGAATTCAGGTAAATTTCACCCTAATAAATTCCCTAAAAACCCTAATAAACTTCCCTAAAACCCTCATTCAAATCTCCAAAAACAAACCCACTTCCAAATCCAACAATCCTCTCCAAATCCAAAACATCCAAAACCCTCTTTAAATCTCAAATCCTTTCAACCTTATTTAAATAACTCAATCTTTTCCCTTATTTCCCTTAAACCTAACAGAAAACAAGAACTTTTCAAGTTCATCCCAGAATTCATGCTGAACAGTTTTATCCAAATGTCTTTTATTCCTGCTAATCTGCAAAGCTCTGACATTCCATTTCTTGACATTCTCATCAATAGGCGAGTCTTGATAGTTGATATAAAAGCCTCTAAAGGTCTGGAATAAAGTGATAAGATTAGAAGACAAAGGCCAGTCTTTGAACTGATAACGAGGACCTTGAACTATCACAGCAACTGTTCGTCTCCAGTGGGCTTTTGTAAATGAAAGGATCTGGTCGTATACCTCGAATGTCACTAGTCTTCCTCGCACCTTTCGCGTGAATTGAAGAGGACCTGTCAAGTGCTGACCTTCTAGATGTGTGGAGTCTATAAAATTACCTTTTTCTAGGAACTGGATCGCGTTTAGAAGGCATAAACCTCCTGTGTTTGCCGTGGTTGGAACTATTATTATCGGCCTTGGGAGGTACTCTGGAGACTTGTCTGGGCCACTGAGTATCTCTTGAATTAAGCTAACAGCACTAACATCCCTCTGCCTTTTGGTCTGTTTCATATTCTCCTTACAATAGCTGATCAAATACTTATAACTAGTCGAAGGAGTCTGCAAAATACTTTCCTTAGTACACAAAGGTCTTTCAAGAGCCTCCCTATTACTTCCCTTATTCTCCTCAATAACCTTCTTAACAAGAGTTCCAGGTCTAAGTTCTTCAACAATATAACTCGAACTTTCAATATGCCCCTGAAAATAAGCTAAAATTTCATCTTTATCCGGTCGACTAACAAGATCAACGCCAGTCCTTTGACATCCTTTCGCATATTCTTTGAAGTCCATCTGATGATTTTGCAGATAAAACCAAAGCGAGCCAATCGAATACTGTTTATTCGAGATATGCGAGTTCCAAGCAGTTGGATGATTGAGCGGGATTTCCAAGTTATTGAAATAAAGCTTCCCGCCGACCAAGTCGATTTTCTTGGAAGTTGAGACATAGTCTCTCAGAAGGTTGATTGGATCGTGATAAGTCGTCATATTTATTATGGTTAAAACTGGATCGAGTTCTTTCGCATTGACTTCGTAGGTGTTAACATACGAGAAGGTGTTGGAGAGTCGACTTTAAGTTTTGTTGCTGAAGGCGTTTTCGGTCTTTCTAATGTTGTGAAATTTCTTTTCACTGAACGGATTGATAGGAAGTCCATACTCGCCTTGCTTGATGGTGAACGGGGCATTCCGGGCTTTGGGGAATGAAGAGTTTCTATTGACTTTTTGCATACGTTTATCAGGAAACTCATTCTTTTACCTTCTTGGCTGCGAAGTACCTCTTCTTTTGCCTCTTCTAAGTAAGAGTCTTCTTCTGAAAGGGCTGGTAACTCGTTTGTCATCTTGTGGGTTATTGAACGGGTCATCTTGTGCTTTCGCTCAAGCTGGGCTTGGTAGGTCTCTGCTTTTTGCTTTAAACGAGACAAACGATCTAGATCGGATGAACTGTAGAACTTTGCGAAAATAGGAGACCAGGATACTTGGATGTGAATCGCGCCTCTTGCTTGGCCTAGAGAGGTTTTTATGTCTAGCTTTTGTTTGAATGAGAAATCTGTGGTTATTGCGTTTGACTTGGTCCAGTTAAACGATGCATGCCCTTCATTAACATTTTTATTCAATAAGTCCACCTCAATAGTTGTAGGAAGACTCGCTGGTGTTTTATTTTCAATCAAATAATCGCACTTAAAATTATAAGTAAGTACATTTTCATTAAACTCCGGTGTAAGATACTCTAAAACATCTTTCACCTTAAACCGAATGCATCTACTTCCAGGTTTAAACCCTGAAACTTTCAACAAGCTAATAGAAATATTCCCATGAATACAATCCGGGTCTAAAGGCTTTGAAACAATTAAGCAACTAAGAGGATCAGTCTCTTCATTTTTCGCTTTTTCAATAATAAACTTCATCCTTTTGATCATATCATCCTCAGAGACATATCCATCTTTATCACCATCAAGAATCTTAAACACTTCTTCTGCTTCTTCTCTAGTAAAACTCGAGTCATACCTTAAAAGTTCAGCTCTGACTTCATTTGCAGTAATTTTTCCATCTCTGTTAATATCAATGCAAGTATAAAGTTCATGAATCGACCTGCCATTCTTTCTAAAAATTTGAAGAACCCTTCGAAATGTAGTACTTTCTCCGTAGTCATCATCAATTTCTCCTTCTGACTTACTGCTGCTTTCTTCAATCAACTTCTGATTTGACTCTTCAGAAAAACTGGTCTTCAAAATGTTGATTGTCAAGTTTTCAACTGGATGGTCTTTCACTTCAGTTGGAGAAATCACGATTTGAGGGATTCCGAAAGACTCTGGACTTTCAAATTCCTCTGAAGTCTCGTAAGGAGGGATCAGTGATAAGGATGAAATAAAATCTGGAAGGCTTATTGCCAAGTGGTTTATTGAGTCACTGAAGGACGTGCAGGATGTTTTTGAAGTGATTATTGAGTTTAACTTTGATTTGAGAAGGTCTGAAAATGTTGAGATGACTGATTGGAAAGCCTCTTCTGCTGGATTTTTTGGGTTTGAAAGAAGCTCTTCGCTTGAACGACGGATAAAATTTTCGCCCCAGGATGAATCTGGAGAATTTATATCTGTTGTTCTTAGATTGTAGGTCATCGTAACTAGTGGTTCATTGTTACTCATTTAAATTTTATTCGAATATGGGTTGTTAATATAGTAAAGCAATTTCAATTACTTTAATGTTTCGGTTAATTAACCAAGAAAGGTTAATTTTTTTTATTATGCATCGGCTGATATGGGTGAATCTATATTCAAAGCATTAAAGATATTTATTAAAAGCAACTAAAACTACTAAAAACTGAAAATTTTCATGATATTGAAGATCTCAGAATAATATTAGCTCTGCATCACAAAACTAACATAATAAAAGCATATTTATTTAATACTTTCATTTTTTCGATAATTCTCTTTGAAGTAACTTTTCATAGTTCTATTTTTTGAATTATTCTGCGAAAGCGGAGAATAAACCTCACTCCAACCATCCCGTGGATCAGCAGATCCATGCCTAAACTGTTCATCCTTCCTAAACCCAATAACACTGACCGGAACAGGGTTCGAAACTGCCTGATTGCAATCCAAGACCCTAGGACTATCAAAATACTCTCGATAAGTACTATAAAAGTGTTGATTATCCTTGCTAACCTTAACATGAAAGTAAGAATTCCATCCAAGTTCTAAAGTTTTCTTATCCATCAAGCCAAGTTTTTCAATCCTAGGAACACGAGTCGAGTACTTCTCAAGACTGCTTCTCAAACTCGGACAGTACCTTCCCGGTTTCTCCGGAAACATAATCCTCGTCTGTCTTTTCCTTCTAGGCTTATCAAAATACTGCCTGAAGTACTCATGAACCTTCTGATTATCCTTGCTTTCAGTTAAATAAAATCTATTGTTCCAATCAGGCCTACGCATTATAAATGAACTCGAAAGTGGCTTCAGCTTATTCACCTGAAGTACCTGAAGTCGACTTCGAGGAGCTGGAAATGCCTCAATATGTGAAAGAACTTCAACTTCCAGTAGAAACTACAAAAAAACAAAATCTTTCAGCTTTCGTCGAAGATATCTGGGTACCTCAGCCGGAACTCGTGGAAAAGTCGCTTGAACAACTGGAAAAAGAAGACCTGATCTATCGTCACCAGCTTTCTAGAAACAACGACTCTGACAAGAGCAAGTCCAGTCAACTTCTCCTGCAACGACAAGTCTATCGAAAGGTTTTAGAACTCGGAATTAAAATCCATTCTTTACCCACCTTCCAGTCACTTGAAGAGTACCAAAAGTCAACTAGAAAACTACTGAAATCTCTGTTAAAAATCCAGAAAACTCTACAAAAACTGAAAAAAACGCCGAAAATCTCTGAAATTTCTCAGTTCTTCGAAATGACTTGGAACTTTTTAGCTGATTCTGCACGTGAATGGAGTTCAAGAGTTGACTTGAAAATCGGGGCTGATATTGTTGACCAGGTGGTTAGAGAAGCGGAAAAAAAGACTGATTTTGATATTCAGTTGTTTTTAATGCGTGAGTTGAAAACTGAGAACTCGGTTCAGGTCCAGTCTTCTTCGAAAAAAGCGAAACATAAGTTTTCAAAACATCGAAAGTTAAAATTTGATGTGCATGAAAAACTTCAGAATTTTATGACTCCTGAAAATTTGGTTTGGGACTCGAAAAAAGAAAATCTTGTGAATTCGTTGTTTGGCAAAAAGATTGAATCGACTGAAAAGGTTTATTTGGATGTTCCTTTAGTTTAATAATTTAACCATTCTAGTTGAAATAAATGAAAACTTGTGAACATTTAGGAGAAAGTGTCGAAGAAAGATTTGGATTTTGCAAGGAAAATATTGATTTGATTAAAAAAAGAAAGCCTTGTACTCATTGCTTATCGAATAATCGGCTTTTAGTGAATTTAAATACAAAAGAAATCGTCTGTGAATGCAAGAAAGTGATGTCTGGAGTTTGTTTCAGTCTATTTTTTAATCAGTTTAAATGTTTTGAATGCAGGATGGTCTTTCCTGTTGAAAAATTTTACTTGTCTCATCATCTATTGGAACAATTGAACTTGAATCGTGTCCTGGGCTGTACAGGTTTAGTAAATTTAGGAAATACTTGTTTTATCAACGTGATCCTGCAAGTTATGAGCAATTTAGTCTGTGTTAATAAACTTTTCACAAATTTCGTATCAGTCGTATCCAAAACCTTAAAACTTCCTTCAGAATTCGCTCTAACAAACGAATTTTGTTCAGTTCTCCAATCACTATGGATAGGCAATCAAACGTTTTCACCATTAGGATTCATCCGATGCTTCGACCAGCAGTTTTCTGCATTAAACCGTCATCGACATCAAGATAGTTCAGAATTTTTCAAGCTTTTATACGATTACCTAGAAATCACTCTCGCCAGTACATTGAAAACAAATTTTTTACGTGAATGTTTTATGTGGAAGATAAAAACTCTAATCACCTGCACTCATTGCAAACAAGTAAAAACCTCATCAGAAGAGTTCATCGAATTACCTTTAAGCATTCCAAAAAAAGATAAAATTTCTAAACTAAGAGTCTTAAGTGATGACAGCCTGACCCCAAGAGACCAGAAAGAAATAAAAAATGCCTCAAGAGGAGTGTTCAAAAAGGTTAAGTTGTAATTGCTAATCAGATTATTAAAATCAAAAACGACTACAATTGTTAGTTTATATGATTGTTTAAACGAGTACTTTCAGAATGAAAAAATGGATGACCCTAAAAACCTGGTAATGTGTGAAAAATGTGGATGTGGAAGAGAATCAATAAAATCTCAAATAATCGACACCCTTCCCTCAGTGCTAACTTTACAATTCAAAAGATATCTAAACCCAGGTAAAAAGTACCCGATTCACATCCAGCTTCCAAATGAGTTAAACCTTTCAAAGTTTTCTGAGACCAACCCGAAATCCTACAGTTTAACCTGCATAGTGACTCACAAAGGCGATATGAATTCAGGTCATTATATCGCGTACTGCAAAAACAGAAGAAGTAAACAATGGTACAAGTTTGATGATAGAGGAGTTCAGCTAAGGACTGAAGATCAGATCCTTGCACAACAGGTCTACTTGGCGTTCTACACAGAAGACTACTCGAAAAAGAAACTTAACCAAAGAAAAGACTGTCTTGTCCCTACTGAATGGGGAGTCAAATACAAGTACCTCAACAATCCAGGCATGTTCAAAGTCGAAGACTATCTCTGTAAACATGGAAAAATCTTGAAAGACCTTCCAATCAGTTATTTTACCTCAGCAGATTCAGGTATTCTTCGAAGAGATTGCAACAACATTCCAATATTCCGAGAAGATATCAAAGAAAACTGCACACAATGCGCTGAAAACGAGCAAAAGTTAAAAGATTTGATAAGTCAAGAGTACAAAATAATTAAATCTTTAACAAACGAGGAAAACTACTTTTTTATCAAAACTTCCTGGTGGCAAGACTGGACTAACTACAAGAATGGATATGGTAAATACCCAGGCTCAATTGTGAATAAAGACCTAATAAACCAACAAACTCCTAAAAACATGATAAAAATCAAGCAATCCACCTGGACAGTCTTAATGTTTTTCTATTCTCCTGACTTCGAAATCAACTGCCAAGGTTCCCATCAACAAGTGACCGACTCGATGATATCCGAGCGTTTTTCTCAGCTAGACAAAGAAACAAGAGAAAAGTTGATAAACCTAAAGGAAAATAAGTTAAAAATATTAGAATAATGCGTCCAACTAATCTCGGCTTTAGAAGTCCTAAAGAAAGAACAGCAGAGTTTTCGAATCCAAGCGTGACTTACGATGGAAGACTTCTGCCCTTTCTCCAGCCAAAACACTCGACGATGCCTCTAAGCAAGAGGTTCATGCAATACGAAGTAACAGCTCGAAGAACTGCTGCCAGGGTGGGTCCAGGTTCTTACAACTTGCGAAAAGGCTCGATTGATCTTGCTGATGTTCCTGGAACTCCTGTCATTCGACCGTACAATGCCCTGAAAGACCCTTCTAGCAACGGGTACTTCTTCATTGGAGACCAGGTCGTTTATGATGCCAACTTTGATAAAAAAGAACGGAAACCAAGTCAGCCTTCTTTTGAGATGAGGACTTCGCGGATTACTTCTTCGTCAAATCATCGAGATACAAGTGTTCGTCATCAGGACTCTCTGGAAAAAATGAAGAATAGTCCTTATTTGGCACATAGAAGACGATCGAAAGAACTGTAAACTTAGTTAAGGAATTATAAATAAACTACCGTCCTTGTTACCTGCGTAAAATGAACCCGTTGAGTCGTCGGTCTGGAGAGCTGTCACGTTTTTTATCGAGGACCAACGGTGGACGTTTTCACCGTTCATGAACTCCCACATTTGAAGGTTTCCTTCTTCTTGTCCATTGACAATAAAAACCCCATCACTTATAAAGCACGAGACTTGCGGCAAGTCAAGTCGAGTAACAAGATTCCCTGAAGTCTCATAAAGACTAAGGAACTGTTTCGTGCCGATGATCAAATGCTTTGAATGTTTGCTCTGTCCAACACAATCGATTCGTTCATGCAATTCAAATCTGTCCAACACTCCATGTCGAACATCTCTACAAACAACTCTTCCGGTTTTATCACAAGTTGTTATTAAAAAATCTTGTCGATACATGCATAAAATTTGATCTTCATGATCATCAAAATATTTAACAGGACATCCACTCTCAATATTCCTCAAATCCCAGAACTTCATAAGAGAGTCCCAAGAAACACTAGCAACAACTCCCAAGTCACTTAAAAACTGAACCCCTGAAACGGCATCATCATGAGCCTTAATAATTTGAGAGACTCTTCCAATCCCCGTATTAAAAACATAAACATTGTTATCATAGCATCCAACAGCAAGTTGCTTATCATCAACAACACAACAGCTCGAAATAGCCAAATTACAAACATTAAAAGATCTCTTTTGTATAGAATCTCTTGTTAAAATCTTAAGACATCCATCATGTCCAGTAGTAAAAACCTTATCATTGACGATATTAATAGAGCTGATTTTTTTCTTATGAATAGAAACTTCAGTGATTTTCGCAGTTTTTTTCCTTGCAATGGCCTCGACACTCCAAAGACTAGTCTGTCGATGTAAAGTCCTGGGAGCTTCAATCAATTCATTAGAAGGTCTCGGCGGATGAGGAATTTTAAATAGTTGTTTAGGAGTCTGTCCAAATTCACTGATCTGCAGTTCAACAGCACGTCTTTCAAGCAGATCATCGATAGAGTCCAAGTCGATTGACCCTTCATAAGTTAAAGGATGAAAAACTACATAAATAATACGATTGTCACTTTCAAAAGCAGCATCTCCTCGTTGTTTATACCCGAAGATCAAATCGATCCAATTATGCAAGTTCTCTGAAACATATTCACTTTCAAGAGCCGCGCGCATCTGAACTAAAAAGTCCTGAGCATCACTGGCCCAAGGCGGAAGTTTGACATGTGAGACTTTTTCCCCATTCGATTTTACACCAAGGTCCAAGTTATTCTCATTGATAAGAAAAGAAGGGTCATTCGCATAAAACTCAGGAATGAGTTCTTTGACATAAGCCGGACTTTCAATGACACATTTCCAGTCCTGAGCAATGTCATCGAAGAGTCGATCAGGGGCATCGAATTTTCCACTCTACTTGAAAATTACGTGAAGTCTCAGCATTGCCAAAGGAAACTTTCTGAATAAAAATCCGATGACGTGACCAGGAGTCGAGTAATGAGTTCCATATAAATACTTAGGTTCAGGCATTTCATTGAAAAGCTTGTGAAATGACTCGAGTCGTGACTCGTTCAAGGCTCCGATAGGTTTGCTTAGGTCTCTGAAGTTACTCGCGTCTAAAAGGTCTAGCTCTGGGCTTTCGTAGTTTTGAAGCACCCAGGGGAAGACAGGGTATTGAGTGAAGTCAGAGAAAGTTCGATAAGCAGCGGAATTGAGGTACAAAAGGTAATCATAGTTGGTGATTATTTTTAACTGCCATTTCAGCATCATGTTGTCAACTGAGTTTTCAGTTTGGCATTCAGGACTTACAAATCTTAGAAGTTGTTCAAATGTTTTATCTCTTTCGTTTTCAGAGGAAAAGGCGAGAAAAATCGATTTTTCAGTTTTGGTGAAAAACTCGAAACCGAGGTTTCGAAGTCTCCATCTTCTTTTGTATAACTTTGAGATGTCTGAGTATTTCACACTTTTCACAGGATGAGCTGATACCTGGTGAATTGGCTGAAAGTAAATCCGAACGTCAGTCATGTAAAGATATCCTTTTATTTGCATATAAGGGTGAATTCTTTGCACCTTCAAATTCGTGATAATCGGTTTTTCTGAAACACTTTCAATTCGACTGGTATCAAATTTTTCCTCTTCTTTTTTCTTGGTTTTCGTAGTTTCTGAGTAGGTGTCTTGGTCGAAGCCTGCACTGTTTTTTCGGTTTTTTGTGAAGAGCTGGTGGACCATGTCGATGATTTCATTATTCTTGTCAAATGAGATCTCAAACACGATATTATGACTGGAGTTGAATTGAATTGTTTTGTAAGGACCTGGACTACGGGTTTCAGGTAATTCAGTCACTTTTTGAATAGAAAAAGAAAGTTTCGAGTAAGGCCCTGGAGAACCTGTCAGACTTTTGATTATTTCTTCATCTGGGAACTTTTCCATGTCGCGGAATGAATATCGGACTATTCGAGTCTCGTTGTCGTTTGGCTCAAAAATTATTGAACGGGTGCAGATGTGAATTCGACCTTTTTCTTGACGCTTTTCTGGGTATAAGTCTGGGTGGCTACGTATGCATAGACTGTCTTTGATGTAGATTTCACCGTCTTCTAGGAAAAGAAGAGAAAATCGCTTTTTTTGATGCGAAAGGGAATGCATGTTTATTGATTAAATTAGGATTATTGAAGTGATTCAGGATTTTTGTGGGTTGTTGGGGTTAGTGGGAAAATATGGAAAGTTGGGCTTTGGGAAATTTTGATGAAGAAGATATTTTAACATTCAGGCTTTTTAATTAGATTTCTTAATTTTTTAACAGGTTAGGTATATCTTTATGGAAGTAAATTAAGTCTTTGGCTTGGGTGGATGACAGGTTTTGTATTAATAAAAAAATGAATTATTTAAGGTTTCAGATAAATTGAAATCCGCTAGTTTACTGATCATCTCACTTAAATAATTGCAAGAAAACCTAAAAACAATCTTAAAAGTAAATGATTAAAGATTATTTCCCCTTATAAATTTTATAAGTCTAATCTCTTCAAAATCACTTAAATCCAACATCATTTGACATTCTAAAAAACCCTATCAATTAATGACACAAAAAAACCTATAAAACCCTATAAAAAACCCTAACACCCTAACACCCAAGTCTAAAACCCAACCACTTTCAAAATCATCCAAACCTCTTCCTTAACCGTGCCAAGTCTAATCATTTAAAAATATGGTCGAACTTCCAGAGTCAATTTACATTCAAACCCTTCGACCAGTGGTAACAATAATCGGCGGCACACGAGTGCTAGATCAGCTAAACAAGCAGATAATCTGCAGTTCCTTCGACCAGCGGATGGACTACGAAAGTCTCGAGTTTTCCCATTGCTTCGAAATCCGTCGTGATGCGAAAGTCTTCGACAAGTACGTCTCGCAAGGAGTCCTGAAGCTTTCATGGACAACAAAATGCAGAAAATTCGTCCCTGCCTGCATTTTGCTTGTTTTTGACTGGTCTGGGCAAGGCATGGACTCCCCGACACTTGAGTCGCCTGAGTGGCGACAGAAAGAACTGACTATTGTGAAGAATTTGAGAAAGTTTAAAGATCAGTGTAAAGGAAGACTTGTGAAAATCGCAGTACTTGCACTTTTAGGAAGTACAAATGAAGATATTTCTATTGATGAAAAATTAGCATCGCTTAAGAAAAATGGAGATGTGGACTCGAAAGGCTTGGTGTTGCTTAAACATAAAATTGATGATGCTGAAGCTGCGAATAAATTGAAAAAGTTTCTGTGGGAAGGGTGTCTCAGCCACTATAAAGATGAGATCGACAGGATCAAGAAGCTAAAATCAAGAGCCCACAAAGAGCTCAGCGGTAACTACTCAGAACTTCAAATCCGTTATAACTTCAAACTTGGTTACTACAGCGAACTAAAACAAGACAAAGACACAGCTTTAAACTTTTACAAGAAATGCTACAAAGAAGTCCAAGAAGAGCAACTTGACCCTTCCGTCTCTTCAGACGAAAAGCGAGCAGTGGCCGACCTAATATCACATCGCATTCAATGTATTTTACTCGCTCCTCCACATCTTCTGGTAAGGCTGAAAGAAGCCATAGCGCTGTTTAAATCCCATTTGACTTACTACAAACTCTCGAAATCATCTCCAACTTTTGAGAGTTTTCGTTGGCTCAGTGAACATTTTTCACGTTTTGGGTCATTAGTCGAAAGGATTCCGCCAGAGGTTTATGAAAAGGACAACTTTTGGACCCACCCTGGTTTTTACTACCAAACTGCTGGGATTTACTTTATGATGCGAATGAAACTCACGGTAGAAGACCCGGACTTCATGCAGAGTGTCCAGAACTGGCAAGTTTTTATCAATACAAATGATTTGAGGATAAAAGACCCACTTTTTATCGGGCAGTATAAAACTTTAGCATCTCATCCATTGCAAAAAGATATGATTGAAGGCATGAGTGTTGGAGAGCAGGTTAAAGTTATCAAGATTCTTGAAGAAGCTGATATTAAACATTTGCCTATTGCTTTGGATTACATCTTCAAAGCGCTGAAGTTTTATAAAGGAACTATGCCCATGACTAAAATCAGTCTCTACTTAAGTCACCTTCTCGCTGATCTTTACAAAAAAAAAGGTGAAACTGAATCAAACTATCAGTATAAATATGAAATCGTTCAGAAAGTCGATGGCTGGAACTCAATCCAAGAAAACGCATTAGACGACTTAATAGAAATCTCTGAAAACCTAAAAAAAGTCGACGATTTAATGATGTGGACCTTAAAAGTTCTAGAAATTTCTGAAAAAAGTCAGGAAAACATGTTAGAAAAGTTAAACACTACTTTAAATTCAAACCTAATTCACATGAAATCTAAAGGAATTATCCAAGCTAAAGGAAAATTCGATTTAAAATCAGTAACAGCTTACAGTTCAACAACTTTAACAATAACCCTAACAAGCAGTTTCCAGATAAAAATGCATCCAATAAAGATTTCTTTGATATTTTCAGAGGCTTCTTTCAATGTCGAGAACTTCCAGACGATTACTCTGGAGCCGAACAAGCCGATTCGGATAGTCCACAACATTGCCATCAAAAACCTCAACGTCCAGACCCTCCACCTGCTGAGGATCATTGCCCGGTACGAGCCGTTCGAACTGAGCTGGGTGGACTTCGAGATTGACTCAAAAGCGAAGCTTCAAATAATTTCGCCACAACCTCAGCTTTCTCCGACTTTTAACCATTTGCCCCCAGCTCTTATTGGAGAGAACTATATCATTAATATAAAACTTCATCCTTATAGCAACTTATCAGCGATTAGGATGCAGATATTTGAGGAAAGTAAAGAAATTGGAAATAGAAAAAGGGCTGCAAGTGTTGATCGTGACTTTGATAGAGATTTTTCTATTTTTTTTAATGAAAATCAACTGGCTGAAGAAGGTGTTTTGATTGAATCTCTAGAGATTCCTCAGGTGGTGCCTTTGAATTTCGTGTTTTATGAGGAAAAAAGTTACTCATTTAAAGTGAAATTTGTTTACAACGTGCATAAACCAGGGGACATAGTCTACCGTTGGGAAGACATGTACGACTTGGACATCACAGTCCAGCCGCCTTTTAACTTCAAGCTTCGATGGAACTTTTTACCTGACCCGAGCAGTTCCGCAGTGTTTAACGTGAGACTTTGGAACATGTGCTCAAGTCCGATTTACTTGTATAAAATTTCACTGTCGCCTGAAACCGAATGGGAAAGTCTCACAGTTAAAGAGTATGAAAAACTTGAAATTGATTATGGAAACTCTCTTAGTGAGGACTTTGACACTCGCATTCTAGTCAATGACTCTCCTTGCTTGTTGAATGGCTTTCTTATTGTCACATGGTCACGAAAAGAAGGAGTCGTGAATGACTGTCGAGTGCCGTTGGTCTCTGCTAGTTCTACTTTTTCACCTATTGATTTAATTGTCAGGGTCGGGAATGAGTTTGTCTTGGGACAGTTGTTTGAAGTCCATGTTTTTTTGAGGAATAAAACAAAAATCAACTTGGAAGGAAGATTAATTGTTGAGGAAAGCAATGCTTTTCTACTTGGCGGAATCGAAAATGTCAAGTTTGAACTCAAGGAAGAAGAAGAAAAAGAATACTTGTTATCGCTTGTTGGATGTGAAACTGGACTTCAAGATCTGCCTAAAGTTGTTTTGAAGATGGTTGAACTTAGCAAGTCGTGGCAGGGAAAAGTGCTCATTATTCCTTAAAGTAACTTAAGTCTACAATTAATTTCTTCTTGCTATTTTGTTTAGCCCTTGCATCACTTCACGGTAGGATGAGAAGTGCTCTGGAAAACATCCTCTCACATAAGTTTCATTTGTGTAAAACTCATTAAAATCCAGTATAACTCCCAAATTTTTATTCTTGACAGTATCATTATTTTCAAGCTCCTCTTCTTTAAACTTTAAAATTTCTTCAGGAAAAGTTTCAGAAATTTTTTCAATTTCATCAAAACTTTGTTGAGAAATCATAACAAAGTCCAAGATATCATCATCCAAGTCAGGTCTTTGCATCCTTAAATGTTCATCCTTGACACTTTCCAAAAACCTTTTTTTACTATGATAAAAGTTCAAACAAATATCTAAAATTTTTAATATCTTTCGAAAAGCTGTTTCTTCTGAAATAAAGCAACTTTTCATGACTCCATCAATAAAAGAACTATGAATTTCAACAAGTTCATCAAGATCCCTGGCATTATTAAGCTTCAAATAAAATTTTTCCCAAAGTCCTTCAATGCTATCAACCATTAAATAGCTGCTGAAGGTGTTAATAAAATGCGAAATTTGATTCCGAATAAAAAACATTTTCCTCAACATCGAGAACACCTTAGGATGATTTTGAATTTCAATTAAATCTTTAAGTTTGTCTAAAGAATGCGTTAAAAACTGAACCCTTTTCATTTTCCAAAGAAAACTAAAAACTTTTCTATACTTCGCAGAAATTTCTTCTGAAAAAAAAGTATTCAATGGTGCTTCAACCGAATATTCCAAAGAAAAAACATCCCAGCCTGAATTTTTCCCTTTAGGGTCTTCAATCACGACTTTAAGCCTACCAATGAACTGCTGATCATGATACTGACAATTAGAGCTTTTAATAGCAGCTTCTAAGATATTGACAAGTGAATGTTTATAAATCTTTGCAGGGGGCAAGTCCAGTGTCGAGTGAATCCCTTCCATCAAAGCGTGGTGGAAGTCGCCTTGATTAAGCAGCAAGTATTTCTTTACCATCACGCAGTGCTCCTGAAGACGGTACTTCACGAAAAGCATGTTTATCAGTTTCTCATTCGTACTTTGACTCACACGGCTTATCCAGTGCGAGTCGGCCTGTTCGATGCCGACAATGCTGCTGATCTCTGCGACACTTTCTGACCATTCTTCCTCGTTGCACTCTTTTCGCATGAAATAAAGACTTTTTCCGGTTAATAGGATTTTTTTCGTTAGTTCTTCTGAAAAAAAACAAGGAACCATTTCTGGGTTTATCTTGAACATTGACTTCCAGAGGTTTTTACGAGGAACTGAAAAATCTTGAACTATGAAAAACTCGTGAAAGGTGTCAAGTAATTCGCCTTCTATCATCCAGGATTTTATCATGTGGAGGAAGGGAACTGCTGCTTCTTCGAGAAGGGGACGGAATAGACTTTGGATTGTTTGGCTACCACTTCGCCAGTAGTTGTAAAGGGATGATACGATTTCGCCGCCTTTTAGACCTTCGGCTCCATCACAGATTATTGCCATGCACTTCAATATCTCAATTTCATCCTGATAATTCATCCAAATTTTCTTAACATAAGCAGCTTGATTCTCCGAAGTATTATGCAAAATCGCTATAAACCTAAAATAATCATTCAAATTTTTCTGCATCTTATAAGCAAGACTTTGAAGTACAACCGAATTCAAACTATTAATCGATTTTTGTACAAACCCAGCAATTTTCTTATAAAGCCATCCAAGTTCCATGAGCCTCGTCGAAGTTTCATACAAAGGCGCAGGAACAATCGAGTTAACAACAAAGCAAGAATCCATCTCAGAGTAAGAAAAATTTCTACTTTCAATTCCCTGAAACGAAAAAATCAAATCCCTAGTAAAATCAATCACATTCTCCTCTACTTTCACTTCATTCCCTCCCACATCCTTAAAGCACTCAAGGCGGTCATTATTAATGGCGATAGTCTGATCTTGTTTCAAGGCGCTTAACACATAAAAAATACTTTCCCTTACAGGATTCTTCCTGATCATTTTAAGTCTCTTCACAAGTAGCGCGAGTCTAGATCGTTGTCCAAGTGAAAGGTTTTGTTCCATGATAAAAAAAGAGTTATTTTCATCCTGAGAGTATTTCGAAAAAAGGTGACTTGAAAAGACTCTTAAAAAGTAAGACTCGATATTATCTTTTGACTCTTTTTTCAAAAAATGATGAACCAGGTCTTGAATCAAGACTCGGGTCTCAGTGATATCTTCCATGCTAAGATTATTATTTGAATAAATGTCGATCGACTCCCAGCAGAACTCCGTCAGTTTCTTCAATGTGCAGGTCCCTGGAAGACTTCGCGCTAGTTCCGTTCCTTGGAACACGACTCGCTCGACTTGGTTCGGCTGCTCGGGCGAGATTTCAAAGAACTTTTCCCCGAGAGAGCCACAGATTCCGAAGTCTTTAGTAGAAAAATTTACTGAAAAGTTCAAAAGAATGGAAAAAGCTCGAAATCATGCTCAAAATAAAGTAGAGTCTAATAAAACCCTCGCACATAACATTGAACTGCATAAAAAAGAAATACTTTACTTGACAAGGCAAATTGAAAAGGTTACAAAGTATCAGGAACTTGTACAGCATTGCGCAATTAAAATTCAAAAAGTCGCTCGGGGGTACCTGGTGAGAAAAGGACTGGAAATTGTAAGAGATATTTAGGAAATCATGGCTATTCGAAGACGATCTGTTAATACCTGGGTTAAACAGTTAAAGAAAAGTGATGATTATTATTTTTTTAAACTTGGATCTAAACCTTTAAAAGCTGCTTTGCTTATTCAGAGGCAGGTTAGAAAGTTCTTGTTTCGTGCAAAGATGAGAAGAATTTTGAATACTTATCATTTGATTCGACAACAGAGAGTTATTGAAATAGAAAATTTTCTGAGGATTGCTTTTCGAGTTATTTTAGCGAAAAAAGTGATTTTTGATATAAAATTTGAGAACTTCAAAGCACTGAGGCTTATAAAGATCAGACAAAAACTTTGTATTTTACTTTTCAAGAGTTTTTGGAAGAAAAATAAGTTCACCTTTAAAATAGTCATGACTCGCATCAAAAAGTATAAAAGGATGAAAAGAAATGAACAAAGGCTCAAGGCGAGTAACGCGAATCTTCAGGGAAAGGTCAACGATAAGAAAAACAAGGACCTGCTAGGTGTTAACGAACATGGAATCATGAGCAGTCGAAGCAGCTTTGCCGACGATTCCGAATTCGGCAGCGATAAAGATGAAAACAAAGCAAAAGAAGAAATCGAGTCAAACACTTCAGAAATCAACAAAAAACTCGAAGCAGAGCGTCAACAAAAAATCGCGATCACCAAGTTATCCTATTCAATTCCAAAAAACAAAGAGCCCTTAAACGTGCTTCCATATCTCTACCAAAAAGACATCTTAGAAGGTATTTCCCCTCCAAGTCACCACATCACAACAACTCGAGCCTCAGTTTTCCGAATGAACGACTCGAACCCGAAGCGTCACAACCCTTCAAAGCCAAAAGTTTTAGAAGAAGATTCTCTTAATTTTTCCTACATCAAGCCAAAGACCACATCAACAAGTCGCCCGAAGCAGGGCAACGACGGGAACCCTCTTTACATGAAGCCGACGACAGCTTACAAGATGTCGAGATGGGACGCAGAAGCCCCAGGTGACGATTTAGAAGACCATAAAAAAAACTTAAAGCCAAGAGACGACTCGAAAGTCCTTTCGCCGACATTTACATCAATTCAAAAAGTCTCTAAAGTTTTCATTCAAAAAGGGAAAATTCCTATTTGGAGACCAAGTACCCAGCATCAAAGTCCTTATGTTACAAATCTTGAGAACTTTAACTTCCCTGCACCGGATAAAAAAGTTAAAAGGCCGACTACTATGAGTTATTCTCCAAGACATGAGAAAAAAGAAGAGAAAAATGAAGAAAAAAACGCTGAAATCGAAGCAAGGGTTGAGATGAATACTCTTAGTTTCAATGCTGCTCTGCCTGGCCTTGCTGAGATCTTATCCAACTATAAAGGTTTCGTCAATACTGTCAAACCTGGAACTGAAAAAGTTAGAAGGTTGAGTTCATTGAAATAATCTGTAGTTTAAATATTCAAAATGACTCATTTCAAAGAAGACTCTCCTGATTTTCGCAAAACTCTTGAAGAACATGAAGAATCTCTGTTAAAAATCACGTCGATTTTCAAGGTCTGGACTGAAAAAGCTCATGAGAGTTTCTTGAGAGGGAAAGAATATTGTGAGTCTCTCAACTCTTTATTCACGATTATCGACGAGTCAGGGCAGCAGGATGTTTTATTATCTTACAGGCCGTTCTTTTCTGCAATAGCTGAAGTTTTATTAACAGTAGAAGCTTGCAACGAAGGCATCATTCATTCTCTTTCTCAAGTCTTTCCCAGGTAAAACTCAAAAAGCAAATTAGAAGATTTTTCATCTGAAGTTCTTTCTACTCTTCAAAGTCTTAAAAAGTCTTACGAAAAGAGTCAAAAGGACTTAGAAGGCCTTCGGTACTCGACCTTGACGTACAAAAAGTCTTACGTATCAAGTATCCAGGTCAAAAAGAACCCTGCCGGCTCTGAAGAGCATTTTTTACGAGTTCACAACGCGGAAAAGTCTTATGAAACCAGCAGATTCGAGTACTACAGTTTCATGAGTCACGCCCTGGTCCAGGGGCAGTTGTTAGGAGTAGAGCAATGTTTATCTCTTCTTTACAGCATCTACGTAGTCCTTACTTAGAGTTTCACCAACACTGCTCTGGACAAGTACAAAGTAAGTGAAAAGGAAATCAACAAAATCTCTGAAAGACTCTCATTGAGTAAAAAAGGACTTTTGACTCTTCAGGAAAGTTTAAAAAAGGAAAAAGAAGCTCAAGAACTTAGACTTAACATGTTCGTCAAAATTCCTCAATTTCGGGAAGATAAGGCGGGATTCTTGTGGAAAAAGGGAAATTTGATCACGGAATGGAAAAGAAGGTTTTTTTTTATGAAAGATTCACAACTTCTGTATTTCAGAGATAATCAATATGTGCCTTATGTTCAGCTTCATATGATTAAAGCTTATGAGTTAAAGGACAGTGATTTTCTTTTTGCATTTGAAGTGCTTTCAAGTTCTCCTTATGCAAAGTTTGTCTTTTTGGCTGATAGTGAAGCTGATATGAAGGAGTGGCTTTATGTTTTGAATAAAAGTAGTGAACAAGGGTTGCTTGGCTTTTCGGATACTGACTACTCTTGTGCGGATTGTCTTGTTATTGGACCTGAATGGTGTAGTATCAATTTAGGCGTGTTGCTTTGTTCGAATTGTAGCGGAATTCATCGGTCTCTTGGTTCACATATTTCGAAAGTTAGGAGTTTATCTTTAGATACTATTGACCCAGTCCTAAAAGAAATAGTCTACGAACTCCACAAAGACCATCTCAATATCTGGGGCGAAGGGTTCCGCCCTCCAAGATTCTGCGCAGCCGAAGAAAGAGAAGAGTACATCAGAAGTAAATACTATTTGAAAACCTGGGTGAAAAAAATAGACAATCCTAACAATTTACTAACCCAAGCAGTTTCCTCGAACTCAGTCTTAAAAGCCGCTCAAGCCGTGATCGCAGGTGCAAAAGAAACAAGTTCAGGTTTGCTTCACCAAGCATCGAAGTTGGGGTACTTAAAGATCGTCGCTTTTCTAGTGAATGCTGGCTGGAAAATAGAAGGCAAAAACGCTGAAGCTTTTACTCCTTTAGAAGTCGCTTTGCTTGCAGGGCAAACTGAAGTAGTTGAGTATATTATGAAGTGTTTAGGGTAGAATAATTTATGGCATTGTAGATTATTACGGATTCTCATATTTGATATTCTTATGAAATAATTTAAATGAATCAAAGCACTTCTTATGATAAAAGTCCAACCAAGGGCATGTTTTCAAGTGCTTTTAGAAGAGAAGATATCAGAGGACCTGCTGTCAGGAAGAATGCCGCAACTTCCAGAGACAAAAGTCCTGTCAAGGTTTTGCAAGAGAATAATTTTGTCAATCAAAAAACTACCCGATCTGTTACTCCTACTATGTTTAAAGGGTATGAAGAAAATTTTAATACGATTTCTGTCTCTGAGGTTAGCAAGGAACAAGTTAAATATGAAGAGTTGCTGAAAAAATATGAAAGGATGCAGGAGTTTTATAAGAGTCAACTTTGTTCGTTGGCTGAAGAAGTTGAACATTATAAAACTTTGTATCAGAAGGTCATGAAATATAAAAATATTGAACAAATTTAATTTAATATATTTGGTTTGGATAATGAATGTTTTCAGTTTGAAATGGAATTATCTATTTTAAACACCATCATATTTGAATAAAAATCTTCGTGTTTATTGACACATGATAAAATCTTACTGTCAACTCTCTCTCTAAGCATTTCAAGTTTAGTTCTATATTCATTCACAAGTATCCTACTCTGTTTCAAAACAAACAAAGTCTGAGGAATTTCTTCAACCCCTATCTTCGAACAACTATTCTTGCTATTCAAATCCAACAATTTTTTATCCCTAAAAAAACTCTTTACCGAGTCTAAGAACGATTTATAATATCTCAAGTCTTGAATTTCGCTACAAACCTCAATAAGATCACTTGATTGTCTAATCTTTTCATCAATTTTCTCATTATTTTCCTCAAAGACTTCTTTAAGACAAGCAAGTCTCTTAATCAATTTCTGATACTTCTTCTCCATCTGACTAACTTTTTTAACATCTGAAGCAATTAAATCCTCAGGTTTAGCAAAATTTATATTACTGAAATTTTTTTTTTTTTCAGTCTCATGCTGTAAAAGTTGCATGAATTTTGAAGTTTCTTGACCTTTACGTCCGTATTTCCTGACATGTCCAACTAATGAATGAATTTCTGCGATTTTTTTAGCAACGACTGTGTAAAAATGTAAACTTTCATCACCTTGCATCATGGAAAGATGAATGTTGTCGAAATTTTCTTTCATTTTTTGGAGTTCGATGTCGTATTTCAAAGAAAGTTTCTGGGAATAAAGAGCCCGAAGGTAGGCCATTTGTTGAATTGAGTGAGATTCTTTATTTGTTGAACAGTTTCCCATGTATTTATTAGGATTATTGGAAAGTATGGAATGTTGGAAGATAGGAAGTTGTTTAGTAGTTAAAAGGTGAAAATTGGCTTTATTTGGAGTTTTGAAGGGTTTTGACCATAGTTGATTATAAATGGAAGAAGCTTTTGCATCGGTCTTGCAGCAAAACATTGTTTCTCTCATGATCAAAGGACAGATCAAGGCATGCTTCAATCTTTGTGTGAATAGACCGGGAAGTGATTTGGTTGCAAGTGAAAAACAATGTCTGGCTATGTGTCAAGATAGGTATCAGGAAGTATTTCAAAAGACTTTCTTCAGACAGTATCAAAACTTTATGAATGAATTGCAGAAAGGAGCACATGAGGAAGAAGAATAAATTATTAGATAGAGTTTTTGAAGTTAAGTTTGGAATATTAGGTAGTTTTATATTTGGGATGGAGTATTATCGAATTTTGGGTTATTTTATTAGATTAGGTAATATATAATTGAATTTATAGTTATCATATGTCGTAAAACCTTTTAGGGTTTGTGTTCAAATACTTGATAGATGCTCAATTGTGAAATTTACTCATAAGGTATTTATTCCCTTACAACCTGAACCAGGTTAGCTTTTGAATATTCATTTTTCTAACCTTTGACAAAACGATTTGAAATGACGATTGATCATCAAAAAATAAATTTTAGTCTATTCACTTCACATATTATATAAAAAATAAACTGTTGAAGAAATTTGTAATGCTTTCATAATTTTTTTGATAAGAATAAAGAGAAAGATGTTGATTATATAAACCTTTATCCAAACCTATCTTAACCATATAAATGTTTTTATTCATTGTTTATCTTTGCCATTCTTTCGAGTTAGACTTCATTCCATCAGCCAGAACACCTCCATCAGCTCGTAGTAACTCATTCATGACCTACCTAAAGTCCAGAAATTCTTTAATCCTCTTCGGAGGCCTATCATCGAACATAAACTGCAACGACTTATGGGAATTTTCATTAGACTCAAACACATGGAAAGAAATTATTCCATTATCCAATGACCTTCCAGGTACTTTTTAAGCAGCGGGGCGAAAAAGTTTAGGCGGGGCAGGAAGTGAGTCAGGTCGAAAAATTTTCATATTCGGAGGACAGACCGCAGAAGGACATGAAAACGATTTGTGGGAATTCGACTTTGATTACATGAAATGGGTAAAAAAACTGATGAATGTTTCTCCAGCTCCTCGATCATTCTTCGCTTATACGAGCTACAAAGAGGGAAATGATGAGTTTTTAGTTATTGAGGGAGGGTCGTCAACAGGTGGACATCTGAATGATATGTGGAGGTGATTTTTAAACAGGCTCAATTTTAGTAACTTTGAATGGACTTTAATGCCTGCAGATGGAGAAGGTCCTAAGTTAAGTAAAGGCTCAGTTCTTTTGTATTATCAGAGGACTTTACTGCTCGCTGTTGGAGCTGTTGAGGATGGCTTTGGATGTTCTCATTACTTGTATAGCTATTCTTTGGATCAGTTGAAGTGGCAGGTTATTTCTAATAGAAACAGCACATTTAAATGTAGGTACTTGTGTCAGGGATTTGTTTATAATGACCAGATTTTTATTCTTTTTGGATGGATGAGGCTTGTGGGTCAAGTTGCAACAGATGTACTGAAATTTGACTTGAAGAGTAATGATAAGAACTGGGAAGAAGTTGAGTTGTTTTCTGAAATTTCTGCTTGTGAATACTCACTTGTGATTATTGATGAGACTTTTTATCTTTTTGGAGGATTCGCTGAAAATGTGAATACTTATACTAATCAGTTTGACAAGGTTCATATGAATAGTTTGGAAGTCAGTTCAATACATAAAAGTATTGTTTTTCCTAAGCAAAGGTCTCTTCATTCTATGGTCATGATCAATAAAAAGTTTTATGTTTTTGGAGGAGTTTATTATGACAAGATTTTTAATGATCTCTGGGTTTTTAATCTTTCAGATAATCAATGGAGTCAGATATCAGTAAAAGGTGCAATTCCTTCTCCAAGATACTTGTACGCATCATGCGCAGATGGAGATGCTTTCATTATTTGGGGTGGAGAAGATTCGATTGGTCTGAAAAATGACATGTTTTTATTCAACTCACTAACCAATACATGGATAGAAATAATCACTTCTTCACAAAAGCCTCGACCAGCCAAAGGATCCTGCCTAGTATTCAAGGACTACAAAGTCTACCTCTACGGAGGAAAAACTGACTCAGAGTTATCAAAAGAACTATGGGTTTACTACATCGGCGCCAACAAATTTCATTTACTATCAGATACACAATCTCCAGAAGCCTTTTACCATTCATGCTGGCTAGAATCAAACTTATTTTACGTTTCATTAGGTTCATCTAAAAGTAACGAGCCCTTAAGAAAGATCCACTTCTTCAACTTGACCTCATTATCCTGGAGTGTTTTCCACGATCACGTTTACTCCTTCGAAGACTCATCTCAATCACTTCAGCTCTTCATCGACAATCACTTGATAAGAATAGGAGGTCAAGCCTGGGCTCAATATGCAAGAAAGTACATTTCAATCCTCGGACCAGGTAAAGAAATGAAAGTGAATCCAAAAAATCTTCCTTTTCCTATCTTCGGAGCGGCTTCTGTTTACTTTAAAAGGTCTTTATATGTTTTTGGTGGAGGGACAGGACTTGACGACAACCTTCTTGAAAAAATAGGGCATAACCTTTTTTTTGAAATTGATGTGGGACCCATCTGTGTAGAAGGAGGATTCAAAGCTCTTTGCTCTAGTGGGACTTGGGATAATAATGGAATTTGTGAGGCCTGTCCTCAAGGAAGCTACTCTGAAAAACTTGGGCAGAAGAATTGTGATAAATGTAGACCTGGGTCTTATAATGAGTTTGAAGGGTCTGCTAGTTCTCAGCAATGTCTTCCTTGTCCTGAAGGAACTTTTAATGGTGAGTTTGGGGCTGCTTTTTGTATTCCTTGCCCTGATGATAGTTTTTGTCCTATTGGCAGTGATAGACTTTTTGAATCTCATGATTATCACAGCAGCAAGTCGGTCCAACCACTTTTATATGAAAATATGGATTTAAAGGAACCAACTATTATTTTTCAAACTTTAGTCAGTGTTCCATTGTTTCTTCTAATTATCATTTTATTCTCCTTCAAGAAATTAAGAGCGAAAATCCACAAACTAGATATTTTTGAAGAGAAACATGAAAATCCTTACAGTGATTACATGATCCGAAAGAAAACAAAGATTGGAGCCTGTTTCACTATTTTACTAGTTATAAGCATCTTGCTCACTATCTGCTCTTTAGTTTTAGAGTATTTTCAAGCAAATATTCAAGAGTCAAAAGCTCTGGTGAATTTAGTAGTCCTTGAATCAGAAAATGTTCGATTTGAATCTAACATCATTGTCGAGGTCTCATTTCCATCTTATGGAGGTCAATGCGAGTCCTCCTCAAAATGTGACGATTCAATTTATTTCAACATCTCTAACATCAACTACACAGACCACTCAATATCTTGTAAACTACTCGAAAGTAAATCCTGTAAAATTCAAATCATCTTCAAAAAAGTTGAAATCGAAACAGGTGCAAAGATTTCAATATCTTTAACTGAAAGATTCAGTTTTTCATCAGGAGTTGAAGTCAATCTGACATCTGGTTCTTCCATTCCAGATAAGATTAGCTCAGTCGTTTCAGTCGTTCGCTCTGAAACAGATTATATTTTAATCGGGGCTGTTGCGAGTGAGTTTTACTTCATCGCTACTCCTTCGCTTTTCAAATCAGAGTCTAGTCGATGGGCGAGTCAAGAGACTGGATATCACGTGTCTCAAAAAGCAAGTCCTTTTATTGGAAGTCAGTTTCGGGCTCATGACTTGCCTTCGGTTTCTTACCTTAACTTGAATATTTTTATTGATAAAAGCTTGACTGGACTTCTCACTCAGAGACACTTGAAACAAAATTTTTTGTTTTTTGTAGGAAGTTTACTTGGAACTATTTCTGGGTTATTTGGAATCGTTGGGTTTGTCATGGTTTACTTTGAAAAATTTGTAAAGAAGTGTGTTGAAAAGTGGACTGGCAAAAATGCGATGGTCACTGATGATTGTCGAAACCCGAATAATAGTAAGGTTGATGATGATTGCTCGGATATTGGAAAAACTGTCTCGAATGAAAAGAGTTTATATTAACTTATAATTTCAATATCATAAATTGCAATAGGTATGGTTGAAACAACGATATTCTTCAATATTGAACTGATTAAGGACAATAAAAGAATTAAAACAATTTAATTTTAGGCTTGAAAGGATTTACCCTTTAAAGACTTATATTTTAACTAGGGTGTCAATTTTTTTCATTAATTAAAGAATTAACTTAAACTTATCACTGAGATTCTGCAATTAATTCAAAGCCTTATCATACAATTTATCAAAGAATATGATATACTGCCTTAATTTAGAAGCTTCTTAGCATATATCCAAACCAAAGTTCCTTTACAGACTTAAATTGTAATCTTGTAATCAAACTGAGAAATAAATTTGAGTCTCTAATATATTACAAGGCCTAATATCTTATAAGTGACTAGAGATTCAAAATTTTAAAATTTTTTGAATAAAAGATGAAACTTTGGTAGGTTAAATTTAAGATAAAGCCTGCTAAGCAAGTATGACAGGGTATAGGTATATCTTAGTTTAGAAAACGAAAATTTTTGAATTATGAAATCAAGATTGTAAAAAAGATAAGTAAAGATGAAAGTTTCTCATAATTATATTTCTATTTTAAAATTTTTGATTTTCATAAAATTTCTTCCTAACCTTCAACCTTCAACCTCAACCCAAAAATCCTTAAAAATTATCTTGTTCTTCGTAAATTTCTAATATTATCAATACTTGAAGGTTTTCCTTAAGAATCATCTGTGGAGATTATCGACCCAAAATTCAATGAAAGGTCTAAAATTTAAAACTATTCAATTCTACTTCAACTACGGTGAAAATAATCGTATGGAAATTCTAATCTACTCTAGTTAACTTAGTCTTTTATTTTGAATCGACCTTCAAAAATCTGACCATTAAATTTTCCCCAGGCCTTTTACAAATGCTTTTTAGTATTTTATACTTAAGAGCAGTATTCGCTCTAGACCTCAGCACTGTGCTGATAGTTTTTAGCGACGAAACATCTAAAGCCCTTTTCTCCAAGTTTGAAAATTATCCTGTGAAATTAAAAGTGGAGGACTTCAATCAAATGTCAAATCAATCGCCCGCGATAATCATTGATATAACAGAAAATCCAATTTTTTTAAGTCAATTAGACATGATTTCAGATTACTTTCAAGTGATTTACCTGACTTTGACATCAAATTGTGAAGGTTGCTTTTCCAGAAGTCGATACTATGCCTTACCAAGTAAAGATTATGAAAATTTGAAAATCTCAGAGCTTTTAACCCTATTGAAATGGAAGCAAGTTTCACTGATCTCCTGCAATGACCCTGCTTCAATAACTTTTTCAACATCACTGAAACACTTGCTAAACATCCCTTCATCACTTACCATCATTGAAGCTTCAGTCGATGCGAATTACATGCAGAAACTAATGAAAAAAGTTGTAAAATCTTCAGGTAATCAGAATTTCATCATAAGTGGAACATCGAGATTTATTCATCTCTTCCAAGAAACTCTTTTATTAATTAAGGCGAACAAATCAAACTTCAACTTTTTGTATCCAAGTTTCACAGCAAGCAACGTTTTCTTAAACAACTCTTTGATTTTTTTCCAAAGAGGCACAAATGAATCAAAAACTGAAGAAGACTCGAAATTTTTATATCTCCAACAATTGATAATTGATTTTTTCACTTTATCAAAAAAGGATTTTTTTGACCTTTGCGATTTTCATAACTGTGCAAATCGGTTTGAATTTGTTAGAATCACTGATAAGGGAAAAGAACTCGCAGCTCTTATTGATGAAAACATTAAAATCATTCATGGAGAACTTTTTGATGATACTAGAGCCGAAGTGCTAAATCAAATTGTTTTGTTTGTGGCGAATGGGACAAGTGTGGTTGATGAAAAATTCCCCGCTGCCATTACAAGCTACTATCGGGGAGCTTCTTACGGGATTGAAAAAGCGAATGAAAATCAGGAACTAAAAGGGTTTAAATATTTGCCAGTATCGACTAGCTGTGGAAATCTCGGAGCCACTGTGATGTTCACATATGAGTGTCTTGGGAAAATGATCGCTGCTGGACCTGTAGCTTACTTAAGTAACATTTACCTGGAAGGAATCTATTCAAATCTGATAAGTCTTCGAATGCTTAATAAGCCAATACCCCAGATATCACCAATGATGACTACCGATGACCTTAACAACAAGATACTATTTCCAGAGTACTTTACTATTGGGGCGACTTTTGAAGACTTAAACCTCGGAGGCCAATCTCTTGTTCTTCACAACTTCAAATGGAACGAAGTTATTTTCTATTCAACGGAAGAAAATTACTTAATTTATCAATCACTTAAAACCTCTCTTATCAAAAGTGGAATCCGAATACTAAACCCTGAAAAATATGCGATTTTTCCTAGTAACTATACCAGAAATGACTTCGAAAAATACAAAGACATTTTTTTATTTGCCAGAAAACATAAATCAAGGATTTTCATTATAATCAACAAATGGATCGGGTATGTCTTGGAAGGTCTTTACGATGTAGGTTACCGGAAAGGCGAATTCATTTCAATACTTTTTCACATCTCTTACATGTCAATCATTGCCACAGAGAAAAACCCAAAATATCTAAAAAAGTATCAAGAGTTACTCCCTGGAAATCTAGTTGTTGGTTTCAAAGAGTGGGATGGAGAATACGGAGAGAACTTAAAGAAAGAAATGGGAAATTCAAGTGAAGACTTAACTTCTTTGTGCTTGACTCATGATTCATTTTTAGCAGTTCATAGTTCAGTGAAACATATGATCGAGACAGGTGATGACTTTGAAGATCCAGTGATGCTCGCTCAAAACATCAGAAAGCAAAGATTTGTTGGATGTCTTGGCTCGGTTTTTTTCTCAAGTGACTCAAATCAAAGGTCAGGGATCAGGTACATTTTTCAACAAATTACTTTAAATGAAACTACTGAAAAACTCGAGTTGTTCGACCTGCTCGTTGCTGACAGATACGCTGCTAGGACCATCAAAGTTCTTAATAGTCCTCAGTGGGTAGGCTCAAGTGAAACTCCTGGATTTCGATTTGATTATGGACCCTGTGGCTTTAAACCTGATTTGAAACAAGAATCGAATGCTGGAAAATTGGTTATTTATTTAGTTCTTTGCTTTCTTTTAATCACTGTTATGGTTTCTGCTGGCATTTCTTGGAGGGTTTTTAAAGATTGTGAGAATGAATTCGATGGAAATAAAGCGATTGCCCTTCCTGATTTTTTAACTCTTGGGTTCTTTGTTGTGGAGTTTGTTCAAATCATCTCTCTTGAGCCAGAAGACGGGATTTTTAGGAAAAGTTTCGAGAAAATTAACTTAAAATTCTATCTTAGCCTGCAGGATTACTTTAAAATCGACTTTGAAAGTTTCTGGGATTTCTACACAGGTTTACTCGTCATAAATTTAGCCTACTTGCTTAACTCCTTGGTGATTCTGATGAGCCATTCAAGAATATTGAAATACTACTTATTATGTGAAATTTCAGGAGTTTTTACTATTTTTTCAGTGATTATTGGGAATCTTTTGTACCAGCCAATGATTTTAATGTTTCTTGAAATTTCTGACTGCTTTGAAAGTACTGGAGAGGCTTTGAGTTCAGCGTATTTAGCTCGAGATTGCACATCTTTTTGTTTTCATGAACGGCATCAGAAGTTTTTCTCACTTGGGATGATTTCTTTGTTCTTCTTTGTATTTTTTTCTAGTATCATGAGACCATTCTGGGAAAAAGCACTTGGAAGTAACTTGAAGACTCAGTATCTTTACTTTTCTTTGATTAGCGTTTTTCATGTGTTGTTTGTCGTGATTTGGAAAATCATGCAAGTCAATCATTTGATTTTTATGGGATTCTGCTTGACTGGGGCTATTGCTTTTTTTTTGGTGATGACTGTTAAAATGTCATGCTTTAATTTGAAAAAAGCGAAGGTTTATCAAGTTACTGTCCTTGGGATGAGCACTTGGGGAATGTTTATGTCAAGTCTTTATGTGTGGGCTGGAAGAAGGGCTGAATTAATTCCTTTGAATTTTGTTGGATTGGGTTTCATTTTGGCTTTTGGTGCGTATTGTTCGTTTAAAATCAAGATAGGATTCAAATCTGACCAGGGTGTTTCGATTAGCAACTTAATTCGGTTTCAGTTTTCTAAAGAATTTCATGATATGTTTAGAAATTCTGTGTTTAAAGATGAAAGGAAGTCTGAGTTTAAAGATATTAAGGCGGCCAATAATAGTTTAGTTATTAATTGATTTGATTTGAGGCATGGCTTGGATAATTAAAATTTATATAAAACTAATTTAAGAGGTGTCAATTGAGAAACTTGTGCTTTAAAATATTTGAGTAAATAGGAAAACATAGCTAAGATAATATTAATTGTTATTTTCTTCTATTACTTCAGTTTAAATATGAAAATTATAATAGATACATCTATGAATAAGGAATAATTTGCTATAGTTATTTATCTTGAATAAATAGAATCAAATAAGCTAAAGTTATAAATTAACCTTTTCTGTTTTTTTCTGAGTGAAATATACAAGTTTTAAAGAGGAAAGAATTAAAATTTAATATTCGCATGCCATCAACCAATGATTAAAGTTGCAGAATTGGTATCCTAAAGAAATTTATTATTTGATCGAACAATCAACTTACATAAGAAGAATTCGAAATTTACAAATTTAAATACTTTTATCTGAAATTCTTTTGAATATTGTAATATCACTGAAGAAAAATGATTAAAAGGCTTCACATTATAACCAAGTTTTTATACTTAACTTCCCCATCATTTTCTTCAAGTAAAATAAATACATGCAGTATTTTAATAAAATCTTTGAATTCATTAAAATCTTCCTCGAAATATCTTCGACTATTAGAAAATATTAAACTATAAATCATCTTAAAACTATATCAAACCATAGAATAACTTTCATTCATCTTGTTAAGACCTCTAATTTTATAACTAAACTCAAGTAAGCCTTCTAAAAAATCTCAAAATAAACCCTAAAATCCTCAACTATCAAAAAACAACCTTTAAAAATTCTTTAAACTTATCAAAACCATAAAAAAATCCCTAGAAACTCTACTAAATAAATTCCTCTAACAGTATAACTCAAAGCCGTTTAAACTTTTCTAAGTAACCTATTCTACTAATAAGAAGCCTGTGAGAAAATAGAGCAGATCCGACTGGCTCTTTGAGAACCTCCGGATTCCAAAAGACACGCGAAATCATGAAATTCCAAGTCTCCATCCGTATCAATCCCAGCTTCTTCAAACATCTGTTCAATATCAATAGTAAGTCCAAATTGATTCTTAATAATTTCCACAAGTTTCTGTTTCTTAACAACTCCACTTTTATCACTATTTCCTCCCATAGCGACAAAAGTATTAAGTATATCGACATCAATTTCATCTTCTTCTTCTTTTAAAATGAGTTCTTTCAAATAGCACCAAGATTGCATTGCAAGCTCCTGGTCTATTCTTTTGTTCGTCATTCTTTCTTCAACCCAACTTTGGACTTGCCCGATTCTGTCACGGTTATGGTACTCGATGAGGTTTTGAAGTAAAGTGCTCAGATCCTGCAATCCTATCGTTCCTTGTCTTGACTTATCTAGTTTCGCGAACTCTTCTTTGAGCTGCATCTTTTCTTCTGATGACAGATCAAGACCTTGGTATTGGTCTTTGTAGCTGGCGTTGTTTTTTTTCATTGTTATAACTGTGAATTATTAGGATGGTTTATGGATTAGTGAAGGATGGTTAGGAAGGTTTTGGGGTTTAGAAATTGTGGGATTTTAGAGATTTGGAAAGTATTGTACCGGGTTTTTAGGGGATGGTGAAGGGTTTGAGAGTCTTTTGTTTGGATCAGAGGGGTTGGAGTGGTTTGGTGGAATAAGGTTTTAGTTAGTGTTTTGTATTTGGATGATGAATTCAGTGAAATATTTCTCTACTTATTAAAACCAATTAACCATTTCATCATATATAGTTAGAAGAGAATGAAATTTGTAAGATTTTCAATATTCAATGCCTTAGTTTCAACATCAAGGCAAGTTGAAGACTAGCTAAACCCATCCAATAAGTCTCTCGCATGCTCACTGCCAAATATCAAATCATTCAATAAATGGCTGATAAGTCCTTCTCTAGTTTAAGAAACCCTTTCCTCCCAATTCCTATCTTCTTCAACCCAAATCATCAAAGTTCCCAAGTTGAATATTTAACTAAGCTACTACCTGCTTTTTAATATTTGGGTCGTGAAGCTGAGCGAACCTTCTGTTCTTCCTGTATTTCAAGTCGCAACCTTTTAAGGACTCATACCTCTGTTTCCTGGGTTTTTTAATCCCATTCCTGTGGTTCTTCCTGTTTTGGTTGTGGCTCGTATGGTTCTTGCTCTTAGCCATTTTATTATAACCCACTCCACAAACAGGTTGAAAGACCAAAGAATAAACTTTATAAAATATATGGAAACACTTGACCAGGTCAAGAAGAACTCTATGTTGCCACCAATTAAACTGACAGTACATAATAAGAGAGGTACTCAAGAAAGTATGAGCCATAAATTGCAACTTTACATCAAATTCAGAACTTCTTCTAATATAACAATCAACTCACCTATCGAATCTTTAATGCCTAGCAACCTTTCTTTTAGAAGTCATTCGATTAGTAACCCGACTCATGCTGATATTGTGATGAGCAGTAAACCTCCTTCACTCAATCAGAAAGTCCCTGAAAATTTCAAGTATTCCCGACTTTTTGAAATAAAACAACGGAAAGATAAAAGTTTTCTTCAAAAATCTTACAAAGCTCAGGAGCAGCCTAAAAATTTAAACAAAGGAAAGAAAAATTATCATTTGTTACCATGCAAAATCGAGAAAAAACCTTTGAAAATATTGAAAAGAGAAGATATCAGCAAAAAGTCGATACCTTTTTTGTCGGAGATACTTAATAAGGTCTGTCGAGAAGGGTCTAAAGTTATTTTTTCTTCTCAGCCACCTTTGGAAAGTCAGGAACTTTTAATTGACATTGATCATGATAAACACTTTGATGTTGTTCAACTTAATGAAGCTGAAGAGTATAAAACTACTGATGCTTGTTTACAAACTGAACAGGATTTAATTGTTAAAGCTAAAAGAAGAGTGATTTTTAATAAAAACTCTAGTTTTTCAAGAAAACATGCAGTCAAGCATCAAGATAGTTTGTCGTGTTCAAGTTCAGAAAATTAAGTAATAAGAGGATTTAATGTTGAACAATAACTATCCATCATATTTTCTGATCGATCAGAATGCTAAACTAGAAAATTATACTCAAGAATCAAGTTCGTTTAGATAGTAATTGACTTAATATATGCTTCATAAGCATTAAACACTTAATCATCAATCCTTCTTTTATTAAACATGATGAAATTTCAAATATTACAAAACTCTTAATCTCTGAATACATTTTTGATGAAATAATCTTTAAATTTATTTCTAAAATATCATTATTAGATTATCACTAACCAATAAACCTAACATATTTTTAACTCAAATTACTAGAAAAGATTCTTCAATATCTCTTTATACCTTAAATAAAGTACCACTATGCTACAACTCAGCTAATTACAAAAATCCATAAACCTTAAAAATCCATCCTCATCTATTATTACTCAACAACAATAACCTTAGTAAGTTTCTGCCACAAGTACTTTTTATCAACCAAGTTCAAACTATTGAAATCATGCACCATAAGTCTTCTATCCATTCCACAACTAAAAACTTTCCCCATTCCACTCGCAATACTTAAAACGGTTCCAGTACTTCTGCCTTTAGTTTTCCCCAAAACCTTCAACTGTTGATCCAATTTATAAACCTGTCCAGCATTATCACCGACCAAAACAAAACCCTCAACACAAAAAATACTTTGAAGAGGATAAAAAAAAGTAGTTCCAGGTTTATTCAACTGTTCAACAATCTTCGGTTTTTTTCCAGCCCTGAAGTCAAATTTCATGATTTCATTATTCGCAGTGATAGTCAAAGCAAGATTTTCCTGAAGCCAACATTGATTATCATAAACTTCTTCTCTAGGCTTTAAAGTCCAGCCTTTCCATTTTTGAGTCATTCTGCTGAGATCCCAGATCTCGAGAGGACTTTTGCCGCATAAGGCAAGGTCACTGTTCCAAACTGATGAACCGTGGCAGGTCAATTGGCTGGACTTTTCCAGATTTCCTGAAAAATCGATCTGCCCGTCTGGAAAGACAACGCAAGGAAGACCTGAAACGCTGAAGCCGGATGTGATTTTTTTGCTTGAGGCTCGGATCTCGTTGAATTCACCTGTTTCATCGAATTCTTGGATTGACCCGTCTTCGTGGACTGACCAAAACACGTCTTCTTGTTGGATTAGGTTTAGGATCGACTTGTTTTTACCGGATTTGCCCATGGACTTTATGTCTGAGTCGATGAGTTTTATTACACCTGTGTGGTCACCGACTAGGACTTTTAAGGATTCCATTGGATTGATTATGGTTTAACTACCTAATTCATAAAGTTATTTCTAGCTTGAGTATTTTTACTAGGGCTCCTATTTCCATCAGCCACTCGATTAGGTCTATTATTTCTAGGTACAAATCTATTCCCAGAAGTAAGATCACTCACTTCTTTTTTATTAGTCTCTTCCGCAGCAACCTTCGCATTATTCCAATTTCTTTTCATATCAATTTTCTGAATGCCCTTATTCCCCTTATCATAAAACACATTAACTTTCTGATCCACATAAGCAGTATCATCCAAATCCCCCTTTCCTTTATAATTAAAGATTTTGTCATTATCATTTTTCATGCCAACATCATTAGTAGTAACAAAAACATTAACTTTTTCTGCATTTTCCCTAAGGTTCAAAGCAAATCGAATGCAAATGGAGACCTCAGTGAGCCAAATCGTTAAAACAGTAAAAACCGTCACATAATATTTACTATCTGAGTCCAGCTCTATCGTACGAATTCCAATCAAAATAAACAAAATAAGCGAAAAAGTTTCAGCTATAAAATTACAGACCAGATCTACCCTCCCTCGGAAAGGTTTCGCTTTAACAATGTAAAACACTGACTAGGAATTACTTAAAATCAGCTGAAAACTCGAAATCGTGAACAGCTGGACTGATCGAGACTTGCCAAGCACGACAAGACAAAATGAGACTGAAAATCGATAAAGAAGGTAAATGGAGTAATATTGATAATTCACTGTCTTGAAACTCGCTTGAAACTCACCAGATACTGTTTCAATAGACTCAAAGATAACATCATATCGCATGTTTAAGCTATTCATCAGTTTTCGATTGATCATAAAGGGAATCCAGACAAGCCAAAAACCGGAAATGACGAGAAAAATGATTGACAAGATCAAATTCACTGTGGAACAGTCAGACTCGCCTGTGAAGTAGTAAATGTTTATCAGACTGTAAACCATGAAGTCCATGAGCATCAGCAGATGCAGTCGAATCAACGTGGAATACTTGACCATCTTAAAGCAAGCGGCAAGTTCTAGTGATTTCGAGCAGTTTTTTCCTAAAAACACGATAAAGCAAAACAATAAAACAAGGACATAAATGAAAAGAAGCTCTTTTGAGTTGTTTATAAAACCGTGTGAATCGATTTGCATGGCTTTGTAAGTGTGGTCTGAAATGTGATCGTCTGAACAAAATCCTTTCATCTGGAATGGACGGAATATCACTGCCAGTTCTTTGAAAAATACTTCGAATTCTGAGTTACTTTCAATGTTTATCAGATTTATCCAGTGGATCAGCTGGAGATATGCGATGTTCTGCCAGATCGCATATGAGCATTGACCTCGGTTTTTAAAAATAAGACAAATGAAGCACATTAGGATGATAATACCTAGAAAAGTGTAGGTTGTTATTTCTCCTAATATTTTTAACTGACGTTTATCTGTTGATAGGTCTCTTAAATTTCTTTCCATTTTTTATTGTCTGTTCAAGTTGATATATTTTATTGATTTAATTAATAATAGGATAATTTATGATCTTTTTTAGTAAGTCATTCGTTTGTGGTTAATAAGAAAAACTTGATTTTAGGGTATTTTTAATATTTATAAAATATATCTATTGACCTTATTAATAGATACAACAGTTAAGATTTCATCAGCCAGGGTTCCAACTTGTCTTATCCTGCTAAACCATCCACAATCCAAATTCCTTTCACTCAAAATGCCTAACTAACTATCTATTAAGTATAAAGCGACTTATCAATAACTTGAGGAACCGGTTGAATTTCAGTATCAAGTTCTCTTTCAATGTTAAACATATTCTCCTTATCCTCATCCGTAATAAAGTTGATAGCAAGTCCTAAATGCCCAAAACGTCCAGACCTTCCAATGCGATGCAAGTAAGTTTCAGAGTTCTTCGGAAAATCAAAGTTGATAACAACATTGACAGTCTGAATATCAATTCCCCTGGTAGTAAGATCAGAAGACACCAGACATCGACACCCTCCATTTCTAAAATCATGAAAAACGCGATTTCGATCAGCCTGCTGCATTTTCGAATGAATAAAAAAGCAAGAATATCCGATTTCAGTGATTTTCTTTGCCAAGAGTTCCACCCTCAGAGTAGAATTGCAAAAAATAATCGCCTGGTTGATTTGAAGTTTGGAAAACAAAGTGTTTAAACAGTGAACTTTCTTTTTTTCTTGAACATAAGCGTAAAATTGTGTCACTCCTTTCAAAGTCAACTCGTCCATCAAGTTGATCAGCTGCGCGTTCGGCAGATACTTGACGGAAAAATCTTTAACGTGTAATGGAAAAGTAGCGGAGTACATCAAGATTTGAACGACTTTAGGAAAATAACCGAGCAGCTGCTCTATTATTGGCTGGAAATCCTGAGAGAGTAGCTTGTCTGCCTCGTCCATTACTAAAACAGAAGATTTTGAAAGGTCTGCTACTTCTTTTGAAGCTAGGTCTAGAATGCGTCCAGGGGTCCCCACGAGAACATGAACTGTTTTGTAAAACCTGTAAATATCTTCCCTTAAGGGTGTGCCGCCAGTGCTGACCATGCATTCAACATTCAAATACTTTCCAAGTTCCTTAACAACACTGCTGGTCTGAAGCGCAAGTTCTCTCGTGGGCACAAGGACCACAGCCTGAACGTATTCTGAAGAAACGTCAACTTTTTCAAGTATAGGAATCACAAATGCAGCAGTTTTTCCTGTTCCATTCTTCGCTCGAGCTATGACACTTTGCCCTGCCAAGATCACTGGAATGCTTTCTTCTTGCACTGGCGACGGTTTTTCGAAGCCTTTATCGAAAATTCCCATCAATAAGTCTCGCTTTAAAAAATAGTCTTCCCATTCGTTGCCTTTTGTGTTCGTCACATCTTCTGTCTTGAACCTTGTGTCTTTTGGACGGTCTGATAAGGGTCGCTGTGGTTGGGATTTGGGAACGTATCTCTTTTTGTCTAAACTCATATTATTGGATTTGCTCACTCACCTGGATATGGTGGATGTTGATATGTTCAGATCATTGGAGGGGGAGGTTAAGGTGATGGGATCTGGATTAAAGGATAGCTATTTTTCTAGATTAAATCAAATCAACAGTATAAAATGCTTTTGGAAATCGAGAAAATCAAAAAAGATAAGTCAAAGCAAGTCAAGTTAATTTACTCCTTGGGCCTAATTTGTGTGATCATCCTGAAAACCGTGGCCATCTCCCTTCGAAAATGGCAAAAGTACTGTTGGTGGGAGTTTGGCCTGATCACAGCACAATCCTTCAAGCACTTTTCAGTATTCGACAATGAAAACTTTATAATTGACGTCCAAAACGACGCATGCAAGTCTTTAAAACCACTAACAAAGCACTACTGCAATGGCTTCTGTGATAACATAAGGAAAATCGAGAAAGCAGGTCTGGTGATGTTGATCATGGGCTACCTGTCAGTGATGATGCAATTGCTCTGCCTAGGTTTCCACATCTGGAACTACATATTTCCTACTTTCAGATTCAGAAGGATCTGGGTTTGGATAGTTTTTCCACAGCTAGTCTTTTTATCAGGTTTCCTATCTTGGTACCTGGTGATAAAGCCGGCCGACATCGAAAGCTTCCACAGCATTCACTCAGACGACCACGACAGGTCTGAATTCGAGTTAAAAGAAGCCTTTTATCTTGCGATGGCGACAATCGTCATCGACATGGGTGTAACTCTATACGGTCTATTTAAAACCAGAGAAAAGTTCCTAGTCGAGGTGGGCTCAGAGTAATAAGTTCTTCTTGATAAATAACGAAAATGGATTCAAAATTGAAACTTCAAATAAACAACGAATCATTCAAAGAAAAACTCACAAAAAGCACTATCTTCCAAGCGACTATCGAGCAAGCTCAAATACTAAGCTCAAGAACTCGTCACTTCCGAGAAGTCCTGAATATTCATCGAGAGTCTTCCTCTCTTCGGTCTTCTTCAACTTTCCAGTCCAGCATTTTCTCTGAAGACACTCCGATAAGAAGAAGAGAAAACTCTTACAAGCCAAAAGACAACATTTCATCTGATTTCTTCGGAAAAGAGAAAAACGAGTTTTACAGAAAGTCTGTTGTCAGCGACTTTAAACCTGACTTCCAACCCAAGTTCAGTTATCAGTCCACTTGGGAAGTCGATTCAAAAACTTTCAAGAAAAAAGACCCTGAAGGAGAAAATTGGTTCAAACCTATTCGGAAAGTAAGAGAATCGAGAGAAGGAAGAGAAAATAGAATTGGGTGTAAAAGAAATGATACTCGAAGTGAAAGTCCTCTGAGACCTGCTGGGGCGAAAAAAGAGGACTTGGGATATATTCGCAGCACTCGAGCCACTTCGAAGGCTACCTCAAGACCGACAACACCTTCTCGAAATCCGATTGTTTTCACTGAACCTGCGAAAAGTAATCTCGAAGAGTCGTGCTGGACTACTCGGGTGGAAACTGAACCTGATAGGTATTATAAAAGTATTCTTAGGGAAAATCAGATAAATGACTGCAAAAATCGAAGGACTGATGAAAGCTTTCATGGAAGTGTCATTGAAAAAAACTTTTGGGATTCTTCTAAAGAAGTGCAAGAATTTGCTGGAAATGAAAATAAATATGAAAAAGTATTGCAAGCCTGGAGAAACCATAAAATTCTCTGTGATTTCAGCGGGACTCCTCAAGAAAAAGTGCCGAGTTATATGAGAAAAACTATCAGCTCTTTGTGTAAAAGTAAAAAACTTGGTTAATTCAGTTTAACATCCTCTAAAGACTCGATTATTCTTTTCTGATCTCTTAAAAAATTCTGAAGTTCTATCATTTGGTAGGTTTTCGCATTTTTCACTTGTTTTTCGTAAAAATTCTTGATTGACAACCATTCCATCAGGTCATCAAAACACAATTCAAGTGTTCCTGAGGTATTCGAAAGAACAGTCAAAACTTTCGGGTTAACATTTTCAGGTAAAAAAACTTGAGTCAAGTTTTCAATAAAGTCGACTCTGTAGTTTTCTTCTTCAATTTGACATTTTCCTAACAAAATCAAGAAGTTTTCATCTCTTACAAGGACTTTAGAGCTTATTTTCGATTTGTGCTTGACTCTCAGAATGATTTTTGGTTTATCGTAAAAACAGGTGTCAGTGATTCTGTAGGTTTTTGAGAGATCTAGATCAGAAAGCAAACTTGATGATATTGGGTAAGATTTTTCTTCTTCAAGCAGTTGAAGACTTGAATATATTCGACGATAAAGCCAAAAACAACGCATTAAATGCTGAAGTTCTTTGGTTTCTGGAATGCTTCTTTGACTTTCTTGAGATAATCTTGTCTCGTCTAGTGCTGGGCTTAAGAAAGTTATTGGAATTGTTTGCTTTTCGTGAATGACTTGCTTTTGGATGTATTCCCAACTTGTTTTCATTAGTTTTGAAAAGTTGGGAGGGATTGACTTGTTCGCTGATTTGTGGAGGATTTGCTCTGATAGTTTTATTGTCAGGTTTTTGAAGATTTGAGTGATTACTGAATAGCTGAGTTGGACATCACTAGAAAGCATTTGATACAAACACTTAGTCGCAGTTAAGTAAGTATAAAAGCTAAATCCATTTTCAAAACTAAGAACATCTCCAACAATTCCAACCCACATCATATAAACCTCATCTCTCAATCCAGGCAATAGCCCAACCCTTTTCAACACCCTTCTCCTACATACCAAAAGTGCCGAATGCACCAAACTAAGACTAAGAGCGACTAAAGCATCATCTCTACACTGAATAAACGACTTCAAATTACTCAAAACAACATTTTCACCATTTTCCAGATGATCCTCTAAAACCTCATCCTCCGAGCAAAGCGAGGATTTCATGCATTCCAAAAGATTTTTCGGTAAAACATCTTGAAAAAGCAGAACAGGTATAAAATTTTTTACGATATTTTGAGGCACATTTAACAAAAGCTGACAAAGAAAATAAAGCCCGACAGATATCGGTACATGATAATTCAAAATAACATTAACATTGATAATACTTCCACAAATCACTGGAAAAATAACAACTCTTTTCAAGCAAATCCAAATTTTTTCATTGAATTTTTCGTTTTGTTCCTGAAAAATATCATTTATGTAAAAAATCGTGTCCATCAAATCAAAAACCAGTTCTTCAAGCCTGGAGAAAGTCGATTTGATGCCTTTTGAAACAGCTGACAATGAATCTCTGATCGAATTTGCCAAGTTGAAGAAAAATCCAGATTCCACAATGTAGTCATTAACATAAGGATTATTCACTAAGTGACTATTACACTTTAAAATATTGATAACTACTGTTCTCGCTGCTGTTTTCACTAAATTTTCAGAGTGATTAAAAAACATCAACGCACATGTAAAAAGACTGAAATTTTTCGAAGTGACAAGATGAAGAAGCAGGTTTTGACTGAGGTTCACCGAAAAGCCTTTGAGCATCGAAGTGTAGTTTTCAATGATTTCATCATCTGAAAAATCGTAGGGAGACGAGATCAGCTCTGAAAAAAAACCACTGCTGATTAAAAAGCTTTTAGATGACTCGTCGCTGAGATTGTGAATTAGAAGAGATGAACATCGAAGTAATTGAATTGTCAGATGACGGTCAGGGTTATTCACCAAGATGTACTCTAAGGTTTCAATCAGTTTACAGTCAATGAAAATACTTTTTATTGATTACTCGAATAATGATGACGCGTTCTGGTCACTCCACACTAGGGCTTCAGTTAAAGAAATTATCAAAGAGATCACTTTTTCTTTGTTTTGTTCTGAAATTTCTTTGTTTGAGGTCAAATTCATGGCGATTTCTCTGATTTTCGGTTACCTGAAGGAACTTTGAGTGTATTTAAGCCCTGTGTCTCCGAATATGCTCATTTGCTGTATTTATTACATTCATCAATAATTTGATAATGAATTCTATTTGGTTAGTATCTGCTCAAAACAACAACCTTCGACGAATGAAACTCTGTCAACTTGCGAACCCTTCATTTGACATCAACACAACAACGAGTATCGGCCAGTCTGCTCTAATGTTGGCGATTCCTACAAAAAACATGAAATTAATAAAATACCTGATAAGACAAGGAATTAACCTGAACATCTCAGATCGAAATGGAGAAAATGCACTTAGTCTTTCTTTGAGATTCCAAAATGACTGGCTAAGTGAGTATTTATTTGAAAAGGGATGCAGACTCACAGTGATAAGTCCTCCAGCTTTGAATCCTTTGCAGGAAAATCTGAGAAAAAGAATAGAAAACTGGAAAAATAGTAAAAAAATGATTGTTGCTTATCTTAAAAACAAAATCAAACTTACTTAACAAAGATATACTCTGCCTTTACTTTTGCATTATATTTGATGATAATATCTCTGCAGGCTTGGTCAGTATTCGCAGTTATTTCTTTCAACATCACTGTTATTTCACGATTTTTATTTTCAATTTCTTGTATTTTTCTTTGAAGTTCTTCAATTTCAACGAGATAATTTTGTAATTTCTCTTCAACATTCAAGGTCTGAGAACAGAGTTGATCCAATTCCTCTGAATGTTGCTCAAAACCTGTCTGGACCCTGATGATGTCTAATTTTAATCTGTCTGATTTAGACTGAAGTGAGTTGCAGTCTAATCCTAAAGTTTTTTCCTCTTGATCCAAACCGTGAATGACAGACGAAAAGTTTTTTTCTGAGTCATTTATTTTTTTCTCAAGATAAAAAATCCTTTCACGAGATTTGTTGATTGAGGATTCAATGTTCGAGTAGTCACCCAGCTTATTTTCAAAAGTGTCTAAAATATTTCTAATGGTTTTTTCATGAGTTAAATAAGTCTGGATTAATGCGATATTACTTTCAGCGTTTTTCTTAAGTTTTTTTTCTTCTATTGACTGTTTTTTTAAATCAGACTGTCGCTTCACTTTTCCTTCTCGTGATTGAAGCAGGATCTGAGGGTCATCTACGATAAGTTCATAGTTTTTCTGTAAAATCTTTTTAGCTGCTGCTCTTGCGTTTTCAACTTCAAGGATTTCATTTTGCAAGATTGACTCTTTTTTATTGATTTCCTTTTCCTGATCTTTAAGACATTCTCTCTTCTCTACTAATTTTTTTAACTCAAAGTCAAGTCCACCGATAATTTTATCTTTTTCCTGAATATTTTTTTTTTCTTTTTCCATGAAATTCTGAAGCACTTCGACTTCATTTTTTACAGTTTTCAAAGAATTTTCAAGTCCTTGTATCTCCGCATTAGAATTTTTGAAAGGAATGTAAAGTTCAAGTTTGTTAAGTTCAACATTGTTGAACTCATTGATGAACTTTATAGTATTAAGTAGACTTGAAATAATCATGCGTGTTCTTTTCGGCTCTGGGGTTAAGATATCTTTGAAAATCACTTCAATGCCTCGAAGGACCACAGTATTATTATAAGACGATAAGACTTGAAAAAGTCTTCTAAACTGAAAAAGTGTGTCTTGTGCTTCAGGGTATTGAAAAACTTGCCGGTTTTCATCAGAAATTTTAAAATACTCCGGTTCTAACGAAGGGTTCAGCACTGAAAAGAGTTTAATAAGAAGTAGTCTGATTAAATCACTTTTTGGATTCATCAAATTGTCTTCTTTTAGGTAGTGAAGCCCGAATAAATCACGAACTTGTGCCACGATTTCAGGAACTGACAGTAAAGGAAAACTGAGTATCATTATAGATCACTGAAAAGATATCGCGCTTTATTTAAATAATTTTATTTTCTTGGTTTTTTTAATACAGTTGGCTTTATCGTGCCTCTTGAAGCTTGAATGGCTGAAGCTGCTGTGCTCATGGCTGCAGCGAGTCTTTTGTTGATCACTGGATTGCCTGCGATGTTTGAAGACCTTTTCATATTCTCAGGTCTTTGATTGACTAAAGCCGCTTGTCTAGCTTCCCAAGGCTCCCCCCTGGCGTTCAAGTCGTAATCTTCATGAATAGTCGGAATTTCAACTCTTGGGGTAAAGGCTCTTTGAATCCTTTCATATAAAATCTGATTCTTCGCTAAAACACTTGAAACTCTGTCATCAGGGTCACTGGATATCTGCTCTGAAGTGATTTTCTCAATAAAACGAGCAGCTACTTCTCTTCTGTCCCTTTCAGCATTTTCTCTGAAGTTCACATCAAGTCGATCAAGTTGATCATTTTGCATTTTCATGTCTTCTTCTAATTTCGCTGTTTCTTCCTCAATCAACTTCAACTTTTCCTCTGCAATTTTTCTATAAAATTCTTGAGTTTCTAGTTTTTCTTCAGTTTTTTCCTCGATTTTTAAACTTTTGTTACTTTTTTCTGAATTTTTTGATTTTTCATCGAAAACTTTAGAAATTTTCTGGTCTTTTGGGACTTTGAACTGTTGAATAGGCTCTGAAAGAGAAAGTTCTTCGATTGTTAAGAACTTTTGACTGGCAGGAGGGAATTTTAAGAAGCCGTCTGGAGTTTGGCCCGGGAAAAAAGCAGGGTCTAAGTCGTTTACTTGAAGAAAATGCATCCGAGGCTCGGTCAGGATTTCTTTTTCGAGTTGTTTTTGGTATTCTTCTTGGAAGTCCACTTGGCACCCTGAGGATGAAGTCGGTCGAGCTAGTTTTGGGTCTTTTAGAGATGATTTTAAAGGAGTCACTGAAGTTTTAGGTAGGGAATCTGGGTTTTCAAGCTTGGGACCTGAAAATTTCAAGAGTTTTATTCCACTGGTTGTTGAGGGACGACTTGGCAGGTCATAGGCTGGCTGTCGAAAAGTGGGGAATAAAGGTTTGTGCATTATTATTGGATAGTGAGTGGTTTAGGCATGTTCAATGATGAAAACGCATCAATTAGAAAATCATCAGCAAATAATCACTGATTTTATTAAAATTTTCATAAAAATTTAAGTAGCTAATCTATTAATCAACTAATGCAAGTTCTCTCAGTATTTCTTCGAAACTGCCAGGAATTCCACAAGTATTACAAATTTCTCCGTCCAGGTAGTTCATGCACTTAAAACACTCCTTTTTTATTTCTTGATAAGACTTCTGTCCATGTGCAGTCGGTTTAATATCCTCGAAGTGTCTTTGAATCACATGGGCCACTAGCTCTGCTTGAGACCCTTCAAACTTGCAATTTTCAACTTTACATCTAAAAACAGTCAGTTCACAAGAAAAAGAGTGAATTTTAATAGTTTCACAAGTGAAACTTTCGCCACACTTGCATTTATATCTGACATTTTTCAGAAACTTTGTAAAAAACTCCTCGAGTTCTAGGTTAATGTTGTTCAAACCACAGTCAAAACAATTTTTTACTAGTTTTTTGCAGTTTTCGCAGTAAAGAGTACAACAGCAGGTAGTCACATACGCTTCACAAGGGATTTCATTGCAGTACTTGCAATTTATTCTATCATAAAGATCGATTCTCATGTCTTTATTGTTCATAAAAGTCCTTAAAACACAGTCTTTGTTGATTTTTAATGTATTTATCATCATTTTCGAGAAGTCGTTCAAAGAGGCTATTGTTATCGTGCAGTCTTCTCGAGTGCCAATTAAAATCTCAGCTAATTCAAAAAGAACCAAAACTGAATCTTCAATTTTTTTAAAGTCTTTCTTTGAGTAGTCCATGATTCCAATTAACACAGAAATTTTAGGACTATTTCTAAAGTTGTCAAAAACTGACATGTCAATTAAAGTATCAGCCCTGCCCTTGATATTATTTGTTTTGACTAATATTTTCATAGAGTTTTGAACCAGGTAAATTTTAAACGTATCATTTTCTACTAAAGCTGCTTCTACTTTAAGGTACTCAGCTATTGAAGAAGATCCCTGAAAGAAAAACGAGATGTCAGAAGGTATCTCTGGAGAATAAGCAGAAATCAAGTCAACGACAATCAAATCCTTATACAAAAGTCGAGACATTTATAGAACATTAATAATCCCTGTTCAAAACCTCCAAATTTCTATTAAAACTCAGAATACTCAATAATAAACTTCATGGACTCCATGGATAACCCTGCAAACTTCGCTATTGAGCCAAGTTTTTCTGAACATTCAGAAGAATTCAAAAATCGGTTCTCAATGAATAGCTCGGCTTCGAAACTTGATAGCAACGAGCAAAGCATTTTAGGAAAACTCGACAATTTGATGCTGATGCAGTCAAAGTTTCAAAATAATCTTTTTGATTCTTTATCACAGAGTTTAGAGAACCTTATGAGTGATAGGTTTGAAAATATCTTGAAAGAAAAACTTGAAGAATTTCTAGTGCAGAGCGAATATAAAAACTTTAAATTTTCTTCTTCGAAAATTGTGAAATTTGCAGAAGGAAATGAATTTGATGAAAAGATTCGGAAGAAAAAAACTGACTTAAGAGAAAAATTTGAAGAAATTATTGAAAAAAATAGAGATTTTGAAGTACTTGTTAGGGAAAACGAAAAACTGAGGAATGAAAAGAATTTACTTGAAAAAATGAATGAATCGATGAGAAAAGTTCATCAAGATCTCAAAGAATCTTTAATTCAAGAAAAAAGCCAAAAGGAAAAATTTATTCACTTATTCTTTGAAACTCGAAAACAACTAAAAAATTTAAATGAAATCGTTGAAGTTAAAGAACAAGAAAATCTTGAAAATCTCTCTAAACTTGAAGAACAAGGGAAAAAAATTCAGAATTTAAATGAAGAAAACTTGGAAATTTTAAATAAACATGAAGAAAAAGACAGAAAAATTCAGATTTTGAATCAAGAAATAAAAAATCTTCAAAATCTTGCAAGTTCTCAGAAAGGGAAAATATTGAAACTCAAAAGGGTTAAAAGAGAAGATGATGTCAAAACTTTCAAAAAAATTCTTGTTAATCATTCAGATCATGTTTTAGAGGTGAAGAAAAAAGTAGAGGAATTGCATCAAAAGATTTTAAGTAAAATTAGTGAATTAGAAGCTTGTCACCTGGATGAAACTAAAGAAAATCTCAGTGTTATACATAGCAATCAATTCGAGTATTTGGATTATTTAAAGAATTATAGCGAAATTATTGAAAAACAGATATTTGACTTTGAAGTTATGGAAAAGGATATGGATGATTCCGATAATATAGACGAACTTTTGGCTAGATTTCAAGAAAAAAATCAAAGTTTCAATGAAGAAAAGGGATTATTAGATTTTATAACATTATCTTCTGATGATGATTAAAGATAGACTATAATAATCCGAAATCACTTGAATAAAATCAATATAAACAAAATGGTAAGAAAATCAAGCAAAGGTAAAGATTCTTCATCAGACTGGCCTCCACGTCCTCTTCCCTTATCTCTCTCTACCTCTCGCCTTCCAGCATCTCTAAAAAATCTGAAAGCTTTTCACCTTTTAAATCAAAACCAAAACCCAATCAACAACTCCTTGAAATATTTGAAACTCACGCCTTTAAACTCTTCAAAAACCAATGAAAGTCCTGTTATTTTGACCCCTCCAGCAGAAAAGGAGCCTCTAGTAATAGAATCTACAAACCCACAAGAAGCCTGCTCCCCAGGGAATAAAAGAAGAGTTTCAAGATGTGCCTGCTCCACTTCCAAAGGCCAGATAGACGGTATCCTCAAAGAACACAATCAAGATAGTGTTTTGTTGATTCCTAAAGTGAACAACGTGCCTTATCAATTCCTTTTTGGAGTTTTTGATGGGCATGGAGAATTCGGGCATAGCATTTCTTCTTTGATAAAAAGCAGAATCAAATCAACTACTTCTTCTTTAAAAGCATCGACTTTACCTTCTGATCTTATTTCTTATGTTGAACATACCATCTCTTTAGTGGCTCAGACTATTAAAGCTAGTCCTATTGACTGTAAGGACTCTGGAAGTACTTTGAATTTGGTTTTGGTTTCTGGAAATCAACTTGTCTGTGGAAATGTTGGCGATAGTCGATGTGTGATGGGGAAACTTGTTGGAAATGAATGGAAATCAGAAGCAATAAGCACTGACCATAAGCCAGACAACCAAGAAGAATTTACAAGGATCACAAAAGCCGGTGGAATAATCGACACAGACCTCTTCGGAAGTTCTCAAAGTACCATCCTTCGAGTCTGGAGTAACAACCCGGCATCTCCAGGTCTAGCAATGACCAGATCAATCGGGGACAAGCGTATGGCTAAAGTTGGTGTAACAAGCATTCCAGATATATTTGAACGACAACTTTCAATACAAGACAAACTCGTGATCCTTGCGACTGATGGTCTTTGGGATGTTGTGAACTCACTGGAGGCTGTTATGATTGCTGGAAAATGCATCAAAGCAGGACATGCAAAAATTGCGAGTCAAACTTTGGTTGACATCGCAAAGCAAAGATGGACTGAGAAAGGAGACTCAATTGATGACATTTCTGTCATCGTTGTTTTACTTAATAGTAAAATATGAATAATCTTTAGGATAAGAAGTGAAATTGAGTAGAGGTATAGAGATGATATTTTAAACTTGTAACAGGAATATGTCTTGTTTCATTTCTGTTTGTTTTTAAATTTAAGCCAAACAATAATCTTTATTCTAATAATGGGAAATAACCAATCTTATGATCTTAGCCCCTCTTTAGTAACTGAGAGACAAACTTGCTACTCATGTGGTCTCCAAAGTCACCCCTCAGTCGCCACTTGTCCTTTTCACTCTTTGTGTATGAATTGTCAGGTCCAGAGCGTTCAAAAAAAATTTTCTGTCTGTTGTCTGGAGACTTTATTACCTGACAAGTTGCAACTGCTGCAGTCAGAACTGGGCTTGTGCATGGTATGCAGCAAGTCAGTACAGGTTGTAAAGTCAAAACTTTGTCTATGCTTACTCTGTGAAGGCTGCTTTGGTGCATCGATATCCCAAGAAGAATTCTGCAAAATTTGTACAAAAAGAAAAAATAAATCAGGATTCGTTACCTGTGGAATATGCTACAAATACCATCCAAAAGAAACTACGATATCTCATAACCGCTGCTCCTATTTTTGCAAGCCTTGCCTCTTACAATCATTTTTAAATTCATTACCCAGTCAGAAAGAGTTCAATTTAAATTGTCCATCATGTCAAAATCCTTTAGACGATCAGATAATCCACAAGTTAATTCCAAACGATCTCTACAACCATCTCAGCTTCGAGTTTGTCCGAATAAGATCAGAATCAGAATGGTGCTTTAATTGCAAATCATTCACTCTTGCAATAAACCCACGAGGAACTGTTCAACCCTGCAAAAAGTGTTTAGGAGTCTTTTGCAAAAACTGCAGTAAAGACCTAAACAACTGCAGATGCGACTTTGACTTTGAAAGCGTTGCAATTCTTCTAATAAATGAAAAATTATTTTTTACCAGATGTCCTTCATGCAGTCGACCCTATATCAAGGACGGTGATTGTTCTTCTGTAAACTGTCTCAACTCGAAATGTAAAGAAAAGTTTTGCGCTGAGTGCCAGACCTTGCTTTACACTCCTGATTCAAATGGAAAGTTTTTCCATAAATCTTTTTGCAAGTTTTATCGCAATTAGTAAAATAATTTAACATTAGAGTATAAAACTTTACTGAAGATTATTCAATCGATTTAGCTACTTAAAACGTGATTTTTAAAGAGTCTCTTGAAACCTTCATAAGCAAAGAACATAAACATATTCCAAGTCCCGATCCTCAGCACATTCGGTGCAAAGCCCTTGTAAAAGGCAAGAGGTCCTTCCTTTGAAAGGATCTGCCAAAAGCAGTCGAAGACGTTTTTATAAACTTGTGCTGCCCCTTTCTGAGCATTCATTATTCGAGTTTTCATAACGTCGACTGGACTTCCACAGCAGACTGCGCAGAAACCGGCGAGGAAACCTGAGAGTAAGTGACAAGGTACTCCGTCGTTCATGTAGTTGTTGGTCAGGAACCATTTCTTGATTTCAGTGTAAGAAATTAGTTCTGATGCGTTGATCACTGAATTTCTTATCACGTTTGGACCCCACCCGGTCCAGAAGCCTAAAATTCCTTCTTCTGCTAGAATTGTTCGATATGCGTGCATCGTGCTCTTGTAACGAGGCGTGGATGCGTTTCGGTCCCCTTGTAAACGGATTTTTACAACGTCTGTCGGGTTGGCTACTGATATTGCGATTGCTCCTGATGATAAACCGATTAATAATTTCTCGGGAATTGATAAGTCACGTTTTGGCTTGCTTATCCCGTCACCAGCAAGTCTCTCAGTAAACTTTTCAAAAAGTGCAACTCTTAACGAGCAGAAGACCATCTGTCGATGAATTCCCGGAGTGAGTCCCTTGTACAACGACTTGACCCCTTCCTGCTTAATCATTTGCCGTCCACAGTCAAAAAGTCCATTATATTGAATATCCCCTCCCTTTTGAGACAACTGCAGTCTAACTTTCATAGTATCAAAAGGCAAAGTGAGTATTTCAGCGACAGTGCCTCCAAGTCCAGCACATAATAAGGTAGGAGCAAATGGTATCGTAGTTGACTGAACACCAACCATATTTCTTTAACCATATGATGATGTGAAAAGCAATATAAAAGTCTTTTCAGTCAATTTAAATTTTTCCAAAGAATATCACTAAAAATTACGAATTTAAACATTTCTCATCTATTTCTCACTTTCAACAAAAACAAACACTTACAGTGAATTTCCATAAATTATTTAAATGAATTCTTCAAACCTCGTCGAAATCATTGCTAATCGTCTCTACTGGATCTCAGATAGAATGCCTCCTACTCGCAAAGAGAACACTTTTTACTTCTGCACTGATACTGTAACCTTCAAATAGCAATACATTTACCATCCGTATTCCAGTGATTTCGGACCTTTAGACCTCAATAAGATCTATCGATATACTACTGAACTCAACTCTATGTTGGCTAATCCCAAGTTGCAAGACGTTAAAATCTTTCATTACACATCAACTCAACCTTCAAAGCGGGCAAATTCAGCTTTACTTATGGGCGCGTTTCAGATTATCATGCTGAATCGATCAGCTGATGAGGCTTGCGGAGCTTTTCAAAACGTAGACGCCTTCATGCCATACGTAGACGCCAGTTACCATCCAAGTTCCTTCGAGCTGTACATCGAAGACTGTTTAAAAGGTTTAGAAAAGGCAATGAAGTTAGGCTGGTTCGACATGAACACCTTCAACTCCAAAGACTACGAATACCTCTCCTCCGTAGAAACCGGAGGTTTAAACTGGATGATTCCATCAAAGTTATTAGCATTTGTATGTCCAGCGAGCGAGAGGTCCTCAAAGTACCCAGCTCTGACGCCAGAGCAATATTCTTCTCTCTTCAAATCAATCAACGTGACAGACGTGGTCCGATTAAACAACAAGACCTACGAAGCTGAGAGGTTCACCAAGTTTTCAATAAATCACTGGGAACTTTACTTCTTAGACGGAAGTGTGCCAAATGAAAGCATTGTGAATAACTTTATCGAAATTGTAGACCGCGCCCAAGGCGCGGTCGCTGTTCATTGCAAGGCTGGCCTGGGCAGGACTGCGACTTTGATTGGGTGTTACGCAATTAAATATCATGGATTCACTGGACTCGAGTTCATTGGATGGGCGAGACTTTGCCGCCCTGGGTCGGTCTTAGGCCCACAACAGCAGTTTTTATGTGATCGATTCGAAATCAGTCAGGGAAGAGTACCGAAAACTTTAACTCCTCAAGAAGATAAGTTCAAAGCACGCTTTGGGGATTATGGGCAAAGTTCTAGATTACTTGGAAAAGCTGGGAATTCTACTGGGAATATTACGAAGAATAAAGTGTTGATTAAGAATACTTTTTCGAATACTGCTAAAATCGCTAGTTTGAAAAATTTGAAGCAGAAGAAATAGGTAGATGTTGGTAATTTAGATGAGGAGGATGATTAAGATGTGGATTTGATTTTAGGAATTTTTAAGACGGTTTGGAATTTGAAGAAAGTTTATTTTTTGGGTTAAAAGTGGAAGGTTTTAATGATTTAGGCTTTTTTTAGAAGTCTTGTTTTTTGGAATGTATTTTAGTTTAAATTTAGTCAATTAAACATTAGTCAAGATTTTCTTTACCTAGCCATGTGACTTCCGTTTCTGATACAAGTTGCTTGATTCTAAGTCTAGTTTAGGAGCAGATTCGATTTTATTTACGAACACGAGCTGTTTCATCTTGTTCTTTTCATTAGTGCTAATGCTCTGATTTTCGTGCTCCTTGGTGGTTTGTTGGTTGGTAGGCGTCTTTTTGCCAAAACAAATTCCCATGTTTATAAATGGAACAAGTCCTATCTTTCATATTTAATCACTAATCGACTCACTGCTAGCACTTTTCGATCCAACAGATTCAATTTTCCTCAAAACTTCAGGACTTCTATCTAAGTTAACCTCTTCAAGTGAATGTCCTCTTCTAAAGAAAAGTTCAGGAAAATCATTTTCCTCATCAAAATCCTCAACTTTCCGTTCATTAACACCCTGAGAAGAAACCCCATTATAAAAAGTCCCATCACTTCTAACATGAATTCCATGACTATTCAAAAGCTGTTCAGGAACCAAGTTACTTAAAAAGCGAATCATGAAGACCACAGGCTGATCAGTTCTTTCGAACAAAACCGCATTTATCATATCATTCATCAGAACTTCCAGTGAAAACCTTTCAACATACTCTCGAAACTCTTCATTTTCCTGCAGGGCTTGCTTGACACTCATTTTTTCTTTACAAATAGTCCATTAATTTATAATGTTAAGAGTTCTCAACAGGTCAACCTCTTCACTGCGACAAGTGGTTGAAGCGAAAATAGCTGAAGACCGAGAAAGGCTTTCAAAGCTGAAGAAACCTCACGGAAACACCCCTGTTGACCAGATCACTGTTGAACAACTCATCAATGGAATGCAAGGCGTGAAAGCAATTCTTTGCCAGACCTCAAGACTCGACCCTTACCAAGGCATAAAGTTTCGAGGACTGACAATTCCTGAATGTCAGGCAAAACTTCCAGCGAAGTTTCGAGAACCACTTCCTGAGTCCATGTTTTGGCTTTTGCTTACTGGCCAAGTTCCAACAAATGAACAAGTTGAAGAGCTAAGACAAGAACTTTCAAGCAAGGCTTCTTTGCCTTCTCATATAAAAACTTTACTGAATTCTTTACCGAAGACCATGCATCCGATGACTCAGTTCTCGATTGGAGTGATGGCTTTAGGAGGTGACTCTCAATTTAACAAGTTATACGAGAAAGGAATGAGAAAAGGCGACTACTGGAAGCCGATGCTTGAAGACGGTATTGACCTAGTTGCCAAGGTCCCTGCCTTGGCTGCCACGATTTATAACAACTTATACAGAAATGGCGTAACACCCGAGCCGAGGACTGATTCAGACTGGGCTGAAAATTATGTAAGGATGCTCGGATGGGAAAACCAGAACTTCTTCGAACTGATGCGACTTCACCTCACCATTCATTGTGACCATGAAGGTGGAAACGTCTGCACTCACACTGCCCATCTCACTGCCTCTGCCCTCACCGACCTTTACAAGTCCTTCGCCGCTGGACTCAACGGTCTAGCTGGACCTCTTCACGGCCTGGCAAGTTCCGTTTGTCTCACAAGAATCCTCGAAATGCATAAAGTCGTCGGAGAAAACCCAACCGAAGCGGCAGTCGAAGTCTACGTCAGACAACTTCTAATGCAAAATGAAAAAATGATCATCTTCGGCTTCGGACACACGGTTTTGAAAGAACAAGACCCGAGGTTCACCGCTTTGCAAGACTACGCAAAAAGGTTCGCTAGTGACTGTTCAATCTGTAAACTAGTAGAAATCGCATCAAGGGTGACCCCTCGAGTATTAAAAGAACTAAAAGGAATGAAAAACCCGCATCCAACTCTTAACTTCAACAGTGGTGCACTTCTTTACCGCTTCGGTTTAAAAGAACTTGATTTTTTCACTGTGAACTTCGGAGTCTCTAGAGTCTTGGGTGTTACAGCGAACCTCGTCTGGGACAAAGCCTTGGGTATGCCAATCGAGCGCCCTGCAAGTCTTACTTTAGAGAACCTGGAAGAATTCGGGCGGAAGAACTAATAGTCAATAATCGTCCATAAATGGCTGAAAATAAGTCCCGAGCCTTTCCCCTGGCAGACTCCAAACACACCAACTCACTGTTGGACCTGGTCCAGCAGGCTCAGAACTACAAACAGCTTAAAAAAGGAGCAAATGAAGTCACCAAAAGTCTTAATCGTGGATATGCGCAACTTGTATTACTCGCTGCTGACACTGAACCACTTGAGATTATTTTGCATCTTCCTTTGTTATGTGAGGATAAGAACGTTCCTTATGTTTTTCTTAAAAGTAAAGCTGCTCTTGGAAGAGCTTGTGGAGTTTCAAGACCTGTTATCGCTTGTGTTGTCAATGCTGATAAAGATAGAACCTCACCGCTTAAGCCGCAGATTGACGAGGCCAAAGATGCGGTAGAGCAACTTTTAATCTAAAATTGGTGAATAGTTGTCTAATAATGGCAGATAAGCTGACTCCAGAACAAATTGACCAGTGTCGAAGACTCTTTGATATATTCGACATCAATAAAGATAGGACTATCTCAGCGAAAGAACTTGGAAAAGTTTTAAGGTCACTCAACTTGAACCCTAGTCAATCTGACCTGGAAAATATGATCAAAAAAGTTGACCAGACTGGCACCGGCAGAATTGAATTTAATGATTTTCTGAAGCTTTATGCGGAAAAAATCAAAGAAACCATCACGAAGGAAGACGTTATGAGGTACTTTGCCATGTTTGATCGAAACGGCGATGGAAAAATCGACCCTGCGGAATTCAAACGAGTCATGACTACGATGGGAGAACCGCTTACAAATGAAGAAGTCGATTTTATCATCAGTGAAGCTGATAAAGACCTGAATGGGTATATTGACTATGACGAGTTTTCTGAAATGCTTTTGGAAAAAGTGATTTAAGTAGGATAATGTCTATTTCAACCAAATAAATCGAATGGGAAATTCTTTTTGTGAGTCGAAGAAAAAAGATGTGAGGGAAGATTTTTCAGTTAGAGAATTGGAAAACTCGGTTTTTATTGGAGATGTGGAAAGACTGAAAAAAGACCTTTTTTCTCTAAAAAATTGTGGAATTGACTTTAAGAGAAAAATAATCACTTATGGAAGTTACTTGGTCAGTCCTCCAGTCTTCGCCTTTCTGATCGGGAATTTAAAGTCTTTTGATTATTTTATTGATGAATGTGGACTGTTTAAAGAGTTTAATTCAGAATTACAAGAACTCAAGATTGACCCTTTTTATTACATATGTGGAGAAGGATTTACAGAAATACTTCTTTTTTTACTACCTCGCTTCACTTCCTTGAACCAAACTGAAGAATCCTTTAATTTATCCCACACCCTCAGTTTTGAGGGTTCCAAAGAAAAGTCTCAGAAAAAGACCAACACTCCAATTCAAAAAGCCTGCGAAAATGGACATGTTTCAATCGTTGTTGCTCTAAACAACTACTTCAAAGGGAAAAGTTTCACTCCTTATATATTCGACATTGAAAAACCCGATGAAAACAAAGGAGAAACTTGCGCTTTAATCGCCTGTAGACAGGGAGACATCGCGATGATCAGAGTTTTGCATAAAATATGCAAAGCTGACTTCACGAAACTTAACTCGTGCCATGAAAACGCTTTAATTATTTGCTTGAGTGGGTACAAAAAAATGAAAACTCAGGAATTTTTTGAATGTTTTGAGTACCTGGTTCAAGTGGTTCAAATTGATCTTTCTTATAAATTTGAAGAACTTTTGTTATTGGCTGAAGGATTGTTTGTGGAAATCGTTGAAAAGAAATTAAAAAATATTGGAATTCAAGTGACTAAAGATGAACTTGAAAATGGATTTAAGATTCAGGTCGTGGTTTGTCGTAGAGAAAAAAGAGCTGATGAAGGCCTTGATTGTGGCTTGTTAGCGGAAAAATTAGAACATAGCAGGGAAAGTACAATTGTTTGTGATCAGGGTGTTAATAACTTTCGAAGTTTCGTTTCTGATTTGAAGGAGGTGTTAGAGTATTAAATAAATCAGATTTGATTTTATAGGTCACACATCTTTTAAAATATTAACAATTTTATTAGATAGAGACTAGTCACCAATAAAATGAGAAGTCCTAATAAGTTTAAATCTTAAAAAGAATAGAAATATTTCTTATTAAATAATCTCTAATGATGAGTTATTTGGCCTATAAAAATGACATCATCTACCTCTATTGTCTCTTATGATACGAAAAACGACTTCAACATCAATCATATCATTCGGCTTTCTGACTCTGATATTTACTTTTCAATAGGTTCAGCAATTTTTGCTTTAATCCCAAGACTCATCTTCCTGAAATCTTATCAAACCATTTTCCAAAAAAATCTAATCGAAGACCTTAGCTTCCTCAAACTTTTTTCAAGCTCCAGTTCTCGAAATCTCTCAAAAAATTATCCAGAATTTCTGGAAGATGTCGACTCATACTTCACCTTGATGAACCTGGTCTATCATAATGAAAATTCAGACAAAAAGGCATATGATTGGCTGGGATTTTACATAAACGATATCGCTCATGTAAAACGCTTCAACAACGCAATTCGAGGAATTTTAGCATCAAATGCCGATTCAGAAAAAAAAGATCTAATTCAAAATATTTTAACCGATTCTGACCCAAGTGAAGACCTGGTCAACTTATTCACAATTCTCGCTGAAAAATTCAGAATTGTGGTTTGTTTCTTTGACGCTAAAAACGACAGAAATCATACAATTCTGCCGAAACAAAGAGGAAACTATCCGAAAGTGTTTTTAGTCAAAGAAAACGGATATTCACTCGGACTTATCAAAGAGGAAATAAAAATCATCAATAAAGAACAAACTTCTGCTTATTTAAAACTTTTTTACATTCAAAATTCAATCGCCATTCCTAAGAAACCTTCTAAAATCGATCCTCCAGATGGAGAAGAAATCACAAATACTGGACTAGAGCAAGATTTAATTGAAATCATCGAAAAACTCGCTTATAACTTATCAAAAAAAAGGATTTATTTAGATGAAAACAGAGAAATATTTAATAAATTTTCAGAATTTTACGAACCAAGTAAAATTCCTAGAGTTCAAGCATACTTAAACCCTGAAGTTCAATTAAACTGTGAATGTTGTTCTGAGAAGCTACCTTCAAACAGTCAAATATCCCAAAAAAAAAACTGCAAGTGCAATATCTGCGAGAGTTGCCTAAACGGTCAAATCAACTGCCCGAAGTGCGGCAATCTATCCTTATAATCTTTAAACCATCCAACAAAAACCCTCCAAAATCCTAAAATCTTAAAATCTAATCCAATAAACTTTAAACCTAATTCATTAAATCTTTTCATAATTTAAATGCAAGAAATTTTCTCACGTCTAAGCAAAGAAGAAAAGTCAATTCTCGACACTTACAACAGCCGAGGTACTCTCCAATCAGTGAAAGAATCAGAAACCAAGTTAAAAACCGAGCAAGAATCTCTCTACCAAGACGCTTATTCAGAAGAAATAATCTCAAGACCCTTAAGAATCCTCCAAACAAAGATCTTCAACAAGTCCTCCAAGCCAACAAAGCCTCAGACCCCGACACTAAAAGATTCAAAACCAAAGCCGCAAGGCAAGCAAGTCACCAAATCCTCTTCAATAAACCGAGCAAAAGCCCGTCGAAACTCTTCCAAATCATCAGTAAAATCCTCCAGTTCAAAATCAAGTTGCAAAAGCAGTTTTTCGCGAAAATGCAGAAAATACTCAAAAGTTTCAAATTCCGGGAAAGTTTTTGATATTTGTAAATTACCCAACTGGAAATACGAAGTCAATAAACTGATTCGGACGGTCTTTCGACATAACTTGCTCTGTGGGAAGCTTCGAGATGAAATCAACAAACTTGGCGGGTCGAAAATCTTGAATGAGTATAAAAAAGTTAATAATTCCTAAATATGAGCAAAAAAAGGAAAAAGACAGATTCTGAGGAAGAAAAGTGGTTTTTTACTGTTGTTCCTTTGAAATGTAGTAAGTTTTTCTTGGCTTTTAGAAGAGAACAAGGACTTGAATGCTTGTTTGATAATGAATGGTGCGCTCTTTATGGACTCGACATTGAACAAGATGTGGTTTCTGAGACTTGTGATGGAAAAAGTCAAGCTTTTTGGACTTGTTATCAGAAGTTTGTTGAATATGTGGAAATGTATGGAATTGATCGGGTTAGAGCTGATGTTTTTCCTGATGTTCTCTTGTCTCCTGCTGCTTTAAGTCATATTTTTGGACTTTTGAATTTTAAAGTCGTTTGTAACTTTTATCAGGTCACTTGTGCGAGGTGCTTGAAAGTTGGACATAGTGCTGAGGTTTGTTTTGCTGAAAGTTCGAAAGATGGAGAAATTATTGATCAGGAATTTTTTACGAGTAGTTCTTCATCGAGTGATTAATAGTTATTTTCAATGAAAATTTTGAAGTATTGCTGATTTGATGATATTAATCTGATGAACAAATTCTTATTGATTTTTTTAGATTTTTTTTTTTCGTTTTTTTTTCGGTTATATATTTTATAAAATGATCGAAGATTATTCCTTAAGAATACTATCCTTAAAATATGGTCATTCTGAGAGGTTTACTTCATAATTCACTAATCAAAGCTCAAAGTTTATGAATATTTTTATTTATAATGTCTAAAACAGAACCAAGCCAGTCTCAAAAACGATTCAGCATCACGATCACTAGATCCGATGAACAAGTTGATGAAAAACTTGTCGATATCGATCATCATAACAGAAATTCCCTTTCGGTACCTGACCGTCATTCAGAAAAAAGTGATCATCATTTCCCTAAATGTAAAATCCTTTCAGAACAAATAGTGAACATGCTGAACTCAAAAGATCAAGCAAAAACAAGTCGGAATGGTCTTTCCAGGTTGCATGTCATACACGATCATGTCAGTGATCAATCGAATGGCTCAAAAGATGCGTTATCCAGGGACTCGAAAAGGAACCGCAAACGATTTTGCTCTAACTTTTGTGAACTCTTATAGCTTATAGGAACCAATAAGTAAATTCTGTATTAAACACTTCTAATCAATTCCATTAGGTTCAGAAATATCTTCAAATCAATGATTGACGTCAAAATTCTCTTATAAAGATGTTAAAACCTCATTTAAACCTTCTAGAACTCTTCATTTTCCATAATAAAACCATTAAAATTAAACCTACTTTTCAAAACCTTAACCTCAATCTAATTAACTACTCATTATGCATCTTCACTTGTCCACAATGTCAAGTTATCCTTAATCAGTCCTAAAATGGAAGTAGCCTCTTTATAAGACCTCTCATCAAGTTCTTCTAAAGTAGGCAAAGCTTCATCAAAAGTAGTTTTCGCAAGTTCACAAGCCATAGTGGGTTCTTTTTTAAGTTCATAATAAAAAACCGAGAAGTTAAGTGCAAGTCCAAGTCTGACAGGGTTGTTAACAGGTAAATTTTTAGCGGCATTAGAAGCACTCATATAAGCTTCATAACTTTTCTGAATTTCTTCAGCTTCTCCAGCTTCTGCCATATATCTGTAGTAGTCCCCTTTCATTTTTAAGTAAAATACCTGAACTTCATCATTACTTGCGCCTGGGATGAGTTTGGCATCAATCAAATTGATTAGTTCCATGCAAAGGCCGTGTAGTTCTTTTTCAATTCGTTTTTTGTACTCAGAAATGAGATCTAAATGCTCAGAACCTCTGCTTTTCTGTTTTTCTTCATAAGAACCGATGATTCGCCAGGCATTTCTTCTTTCGCCTACTGCTTGTTTGTAGGCAACGCTGAGAAGAGTCCTTTCCTCGTTGTTCAAGTCGCCTCCGGTCTCGTCGATTACATGTTTCATGTGAGTGATCATGTCTGCGTATCTTTCTGAGTGCTCTGCAAGCTTTGCGTTGTAAATCAACTCTTCTTTCGACATTTATAACCATTCAACTAACCGGCTATTATTTAAACTAGTAAATATTATGTTTATGCGATATAAGGTTCTCTTCAACAAGTTGTGCAATATTTTCTTTTTGCATCATACTTGACCTATTCCAGTGCTCAGAAGCAATAATATAAACTTTTAACTTCATTTTAGTTTCGATTTGATTTTTAATAATTTTGTTGATAAGAGTCGTAGAGAAAAATATCCCAGTAGCACCATAGCAATAGTCTGAGGTTGGAACAATCAAAAAGACCTGCTCACTAATACTAAATCCCAAATCATACTTCCAAAGACAAGAATTTGATTCTTGCGCTTCATATTCTAAAGCAGAGGCTTTATATCCCAGGGTATTCTGAACGATTTCAGTAAGTTCTGATCTAATTGTTTTAATAATAATGTTTTTTTCCCTCATTTTATAGTAGTTATTCAGCACTCTAGTAATTTCTTCATAAGGGGGGACTTTATAATACTCCAATAATGCATATTTTTTGAGGTATTTAAACATAAGATTTTCTGGGATTCCTATTTCAAAATTGACTTCAGCAGGCATCTCTCGAAGTATCTGGTTGTTTGAAACAAGGAATCTCGGTTCAAACTCAGTCATATATTTAAACGGAGAGTAATTCGAAGCTTTCACTACCGGGTGCTCGGTAAGTACATCCGAATTGTCAATTTTAATCAAATTATACTTAAATTTCTCCTCAAATTTACTCGGAATGTTTATGTTTATATCTTTGAATTGATGATAATTAATGAAAAAATTAATGCAATCATCAAATGTCAGCTTTTCCCATATATCAGTTTTAGTAATTGCTTCACAAAGTACCTCAAAATTATCTTTCGAGCAAGAAGTGATAGAAAACAATTGAAGAAGTTTTGTAACCAAAACTAAACTCTCATCAGGTTCCAATTTTTTAGCTAAATTGGCATAATCATTAATAATTTTTTCATCATAAACATGATACTTTGCCATTCTTTCAATAATTTCTGAGTTTTTTACTGAAACTTCTGCATTTTTATTCATTTTCATCACTTTTGGTATCGAAGAAGGATTCAACCCTCGACCTAAGACCTCGAAAAGATTTTCAGATTTCAAATGAGTCTCGAAAAAGTTCTGAAGTTCTGGACGAGTAACACTCCAGTCATTTTTAAAGAAGTTGAACAAGGGAGTCAAATTATCCGTTTTTAATTTTTCTATATTTGAACTTAGGAATGAAGAGCAAGCGAAACTGTCGACTGGACTTTCGTGGACTTGCATCTCATTAAAAAACCTTAAAATAAGATCTGCACTTGGAAAAGGGTGGGTTGAAGGAGTGAAGCACAGGCTTGAGGAAAGTCGGAAAATGTTAAGATTTTTATTGCTTTGGCTGAGGATTATCAAGGTCTTTAGAAGAGGTTCTCCGAAAAGCACTAAATTTTCAGTTAGGAGCTCTAGGGTGTTAGGTTCGATTTTTACTGGAAGAGATAGGTTGTAGTTTAAAGCTGGTTGAAATACTCCAGGCTTTGACCACTTCGGGTCAATCTGATTCGATATCTCTGGGTTTAATGAACTCAGATAGTAAAGACCTTCAGTGAAGTCGCTGTCAGATGTTGATAAAAACTCAAGACTTTCTTTCAAAACATCTAAAACAAGGTGGTTTAAGTTAAATCTCCATATTGTCTTGCAGAGTTTGTTAAAGTTTTCAATTGATGACTTTCCTAAAATGTATTCTGAAGTCGGTTCTTTCGCGTTGTTATACTCTGAAAAGTACTCAAAAATTAAAGGATTTTTAGGTTGATGAGATTGAATCATGCTATTCAAGCCATGGATGCATCTGTCTCTTACATCAATGTTGAGGTTCTCAAAAGAGTTGAACTGGTAGTTAAAGATTGGTCTTGGCTTCTCAATATCCAATAAATTCTTCTGAAGAGTACTAATAAGTTCGAAATTTTCTAAGATTTCTTGAGTATTTTCTTGGTTTTTAACTATAGAAAGAAGAACCTTTATCATTGAATTTGGTTCAATTGCATGTGGCATGTAAAAGATTCCGAATTTTAGAGCATCTTTTAAAGGAAGTTCGCCTTCCATGTTATAAATTTTCACAAAAGGACGAAACCTGCCGATAACCAAGTTGGATAATCCTTTTTCATGGAACTTATAAATGAAATTGATAATTTCTTCTGAGTTTCCTTGTTCATAAGCCACCAAATTGCTAAAAGCTTCAAAAATATTACTCCCAAGAGTTTCAGACATCAATTCATGCTCTAAGAGAATATCTCTGAGTTCAATCAAGTCATTCAAAGGTATTTTCTTCAGTCCTTCAAACAGCAAAGTGTCTAAATATTGACTAAAATCAAAAGGAATTTTCCTACCACTTCGATGAACACCAAAAACAAGATGAATCAATTGTTCATTCGTTAACGAGCTATAAAAATCATTCATTCCTTCAATCATTTTATCAATTTTTTCACTTTGACTCTTTTCACAGCCCTTCGGCAGGTTGATGATAATTTTAAAGAGACTCGAATCATTGCAAAATTGATTAATATCGAATTTTTCAATCATTTTTTCCCTTAACCTTTGAATTAAATCCAAGTCTTTTTCCTTATTCAGAGCATCAGCCGCGATGAGCAGACTTGAAATTTGACTGGCACTGCCCTGGTCACTTTGACTAAATGCTTGGGCAAGGAAGACATTTAAATTTTTGCTACTGATTCGAGGTTCATGCGGCAAAAAGTCTTTTTGGAAATAATTCTGTAAAGTGTTCAAAGCCTCTATAGCCAACTTGACTTGTACAAAGTCCAAAGAAGAGACTTCATTGACAACAGTTTCCCAAATCTTGCAAAGTGAGTCACTTTCAGTGTGAATCAAAATGTTGAAGTCCATCTGCGACATGCACAAAGGGTCCTGGATCAAGGAAAAGACTGAAAGAATTTCTTTTACGCTTAAGGGCTCACCTGATAATGAATGTTTGATTAAATAGCGAAGGTCTTTACCGCCTGATCCTCGCTCTTCGATTAGAATCGTTTTTAAAGTCTCAAGAAGAGAAGCTTTTGAATCGGCTTCTGACAGAAAAAAATCTGGATCTCGCTTTAGGATCTCTTCGAAGAGGATATTGGCTGGTAAGTTATTCAATGATTCTGTCTCTGTTGTGAGAGAGGATTGGGTTAGAGAGGAGAGCATTTCTCGTTGTTTTTCGTAGTCTTCAAGCTTTTTTATCATTTCTTCTTTCGAAGATAAACGCGGCAAGCCTCGGGATGAAAGCTCTTCGCGGAGTTTCAAGAGAGAAAGATTGTGCCATGATAGGTTGGAAACTTTTCTCAACATGAATAATTTATTAAAGAATTTTATTATTTTGAAGGATTTTTAAGAGATGATGAATTTTTGGATAATGAGGTTTTTTTGGATTTTGAAGTTTGAATCTTTTGGAAGGATTTGGTTTGGCTTAGTTATAATAGAGCTCCTGTTATTATGTCATAAACTCTTCTGGCGGTAGAGAACTCTGATAATTTTTTTACTCTTATGGGAACTAAATCGGGTTCGGGGTTGGGAATTTTAGTTGGTGAATTGAGTCTCTTTTCTTTTTGTTCAGTTGGAGACTCGCTTTTCATTGATATACTTGTATCAGTACGAAAAATTTTAATGAGGTCTGCTTAAATAATACTCTCCTGTCGTTCACGCCCCCCAACTCCCTGAAACAACTCATCCTGACCATTCTGATAAGCATGTTTCATAATCCTCTGCTTTTTGATAATACCCAGCCTATCATTTTTCAATTCTTGATACTTACTCAGTGATTTTTTTAGACATTCAAAATCTGACTTTCTCTTCCAAGCAGGCATAATTTTATCAAGACTCATGAATCCCTGACGGCATTCTTTCTCAAGTCCTTTCATTTTATGATTAATCTGAATAAAATCGATCTGTTCTTTGCTAATACCTTTCTTTTTCACTTCTTTTTTCTTATTAAACAAAGGCGACAAGCAGAAAGGAACAGGAGATTCTCTTGATTGACTAATAAAACTTACACTAGGTCTTGAGTTCTGAAAACTCTCATGTTTCAGGTTTTGAGGAGTCATACTTCGAGGTTTAATGTGAAACAATCTCTGTCCTCCAGGGGTCAAAAGCAGTCGATCCATCTGATTCGCTGTCGTCACTTTCAGCGGGTTGTTCAAAGAAGGACTCGGCATGAAAGTCCTGGCAGTAGTTTTCCCTGAAAGTCTCGTTTTAGCCTTGAAAGACATTTATAACTTCACTATCATGACAGTTAATCCAACATCAACAAAACTTTCAATAAATAGAAAAATTAACAGAAAAAAATAAACTATTAGAAATCATTAAATCGAATCTAAGCTATTTTCTCATCATGAAAAAAGAATTTCCTGAATTCGAATTCGAAGTACCAAAGCCAGAATTTCCACTAGTCGCCCCTTGCGCGAAGGATGAAAGCGGGTTGGTGTTGATTCCGAAGGTCTTCTGCCCAGCGCCGTCCATCTTGGGTAGACTAGGTGCAACGAAGCTGCTCTGTCCAAATCCAGAACTTCCGAAAGGGTTGGCTGCAGGGGGGGCTGAAGACGTCTGAGCGAAAAACGAAGACGTGTTGATATTCCCTGTAAAGAAAGAATTTTGATTACTGCTCAAAGGTTTTGAAGGGTTTAAAGAATTTCCTGGATTTGAAGAGAAACTTGAAGTGCCTGAACCGAAAGGATTTGATTGTCCTGAGGCAGAAAAAGGGTTTTTTGATTGACTTGAAGAGACTCCTGAAAGATTTGAACTGCTTTGAGTTGAGAAATTTCCTGGATTTCCTGTGTTTGATACGAAAAAACTAGAGCTATTCGCAGGTGTCGCATGAGATGATTTTACCTCTGATGAAGAAATGGCTTGTGGGAGATTTGGAGTGTTGGATGGGTGGGTTTCTTCTGGTCTTCTCGCGTTTTCGCTTGTTGTTTTGTTCTGGCTCTCGGGATTTGATGAAGCTGAAAATAACTTGTTTGAACTTTCTGATAGACCTGGAGGATTTGAATTTGATGGAAAGGGTTGGCTTGAAGAGGCTTTTAACTTGTTTTGAGATTCGGATGTAAAAAATGTTGATGATTGTGATGAGGATGAGGCAGGGTTAAATGGATTCGATGAGGGCTTTGATGAAAAAGTACTCGCGATTGATGTTGTTGAAATTGAAGAACCTTCAGAGGCCTTTGAAGGAAATGATGAATCCGTTGATAAGATTTTTAATTCTTCTTTAGGTTTTAATTGACTTACTGAAGAAGGTTTGCTTTCAGGCTCTGGTTTTATTGGCTCGGATTTAAAGGATTCGATTTCGGTTGTGATTTTTTTTAGCTTTTCTTGGAAGGAGACGATTAAGTTCATTTGTGGCTTTTTTTTTATTTCGGTTGATGGAGGCTTTTGGAGGTTTGTGAAGTCGATGGTGAGTTTTAGGTCTTTGTATTGAAATTTTGGAGTTTTTTTAAAGGATTTTGAAATTTCAACGGATTCAGTTGGCTTGATGAGGCCGGTGAATAAATTTTTGTATTCTGCTGGGTCTGTGAATTCGAAGGTTTTTTGGTAGAGTGTAGAATACAAGTCAGGCAAAGACCGTTTCGCTAAAAAGTTAAGTCTAAGCATTTTCAATCTTAATTCATCCATTTTTCCAGCTAAAAATTCCAATCTTCTTTCAACTTTTATTTCACTTCCTTGATTTTTCTCTGTATTCAGGTTGAAACTCGCAACAATTTTCTGTAAAAACTCAGAATGATTATTAACAAGCATTAAAGTTTTCTGCAATTCATCAATTTTCTTCGAAAGTTCTTCATGAAAATTTATAAAAAACGAGTTGAAGTGTTCATCTCGATTTCTCTGAACTTCTACTTTAAACCTATTAAAAAGTTCCCAAGTTTTTTTCGTTTGTTGACAAGCTTCAAGACCTCCATCAAAAAAATGACGAGATTTTTGACTTATCTGCAAAACTTTCGAAAATGTTTCCTGCTGTTTTTTATAAATTATTTGAAAATTTATAGAATTTAAAAATTTTTCACTGTGTAGTTGTTCATCGATTAGGGATTTGAATAATTCTAAAGGTTTTTTCATTTCTGATTGAATTCTTGTGCTTAATGTTGAAGTAATCGTTTGAATTGTAGAAACTGTCGCTGATGATAGATTCAGATTTGATTGATTTAAAAAATTCTGGCTAGAACTGCCTGTAAAAGATACTTGATTTGATGAAATTTTACTGAAATTTTCTGCTGGTTTTACAGAGGCTGAAAGAAAATTCGAAGGGTTCGAAGAAGGGGCTTGAATACTTGGCTTTGCTTGAAGAAAAGATGAAGGGTTCGAAGAAGGGGCTTGAATACTTGGCTTTGCTTGAAGAAAAGATGAAGGGTTTGCTGCTAATGAAGAAAAAGTGTTTGAAGTGATAGGTTGACTTGATTTAAACGTGTCAACCTGGGGTTTGCTTGATGAAAATAAAGAAACTGAAGAAGCTGGGGTCGAAAAGAGTGAGGACTGCCCTTGGATTGGAAGATTCGATGATTTTGATGATGAGGGATCTAAAGATGGATTGGCTTGAAATGGGGCTGAAAATGTAGAACTGGCTGGGTTACTTTGTGAGCTTAATAATCCTGAACTTTGAGCTGGAGCTTTTAAAGTGAATTCTGCAGCTGGAGGTGGTTGAAAAATGGTTTTTTTGTCTGGTAAGGGTTGTACTGAACCGAATAGTCCTGTTGTAGACTTTGTTTCTGGTTTCAATGAGAAGTTACTGATTTGAGCCTCTGGTTCACCGAATAGTTTACTTGAGTTATTTACTTGAAAAGCGGGTTTTGCTTGTTCTGTTCCAGCTGAAGAAAAGCCAAACCCACTTCCCTCAGACCCGAATCCAGTTTTATTAGATCCAAAAAGTCCAGGTCCTCCAAAGGTCTGACCAGAAACAGAAGAACTGTTATTTAAACCTCCATCAGATGGAAGTTTTGTTTGTCCAAATAAACCAGTGGGCGGCTTGAATAAACTTTCGGTCTTTTCATCAGACTTTACATTAAATAACCCAAAAGATTTTTCAGGAGAAGGGTCTTGTTTGATTGAAAAAGTTGAATTTGATTCATTTTTCATTTGAAAATTTCCTGAAGTAGCAAAAGGATTCTGAAATAGCGAAGTTGGTTCGTTGGTTTTAGTTACTTGCTGGTCTTTTATTTGAGGTTGAGGTGAAGTAGTTGATATGCTGGCTTTGGAAGTAAAAAGTGAAGATAAATTGTTTTCACTTGTAGATGATTTATTGTCTGAAGGATTGATTTGATTGGTTGTTGAAGGGGTTATAGTCAAAGGTTGAAATTTAGTTTTTTCTTCTTTGTTCTCTGAAGTAGGCAGGCTTGATGATGGCATAAAAGAAAATTTACTTGTTGACTGATTATCAGTCTTATTACCTATATCTTTTGATTGAGAAGCAGATGCAAAAATACTGGCTGTTTGCTTTGAAGTATCATTTTTATCTTGAATTCCTAGGCTTAGAGTATTAGATTCAGGATTTTTCAATGATTTGAATGGATCTGCAATTGGAGTGCCACTAAAAAAAGACCCCGCATTTGAATCCGAAGTATTTTCTATTTTAGCTGTCTCTGCTGGTTTAAAAGCATTCATATTTCCGAAGTAAGGTTTAGATTTCGAGTTCTCTTCAGCCTTATTCACAAAAAACCCACTAGCGTTAGAATTTTGAGTCCCCACAACATTTGTTTTAACAGATTCTGAACTCCCTATCGCAAAAAAAGGATTTCCCTTCACCATCTCCGAATTTTTTCCAAATTCAGAATTATTTAAATTGAAAACTCCAGAAATAGGCTGATTATCACTTGCACCAAAAGAATTTTGCCCTTTCTTCAAATTATTCTGTAAATCACCAAATCCAACTGAAAACAGAGACTCATTATTCGTTCCTTTTTCATTCTTCAAGCCACTTTCCACTCCTCTATTCAAAAAAGGGTTAACCGAAACATTCTGATTTTTTTCAAACTTTTCATCCTCTGCATTCTTTTTCCCAAAACTCCCAAAACCTTGACCAGTCGTTTTGACTTGATCCGCCTTTGAATCTTTAACAGCGAAAGGATTATTCTGCAAATTTTTATTATTTCCATCTTCATTTGCTTTCAATCCAAATGAAAAAAATGCAGATTTTCCATCAGGTTTTGAAAAATTTCCACTGAAAGGATTCGCGCCTTGTGTTGGGTTCGACAATGAAAAAAATGAAGATTCGTTTTGTTTTAAGTGACTGAATAAACCTGCAGGTTTTAAAGACCCTTCGGTATTTTCTTGAGGTTTGAGAAAAGGTTTTGAATTTTCTTTGGGTTTTTCTGAGTCTTTTAAGGAAATCGCTGTGGTGAAAGGGTTTTCTTTGGAGGATTTGATTGGGTTTAGGAATTGTTTCAGGTCCTTTGAAGGCATTTCGCATTCATCTAGCTCTAGGAACTGGTTTCTTAAGTCGATTGATTGAAAAATTTGAAGGGTTCCATTGAGATCTTGACATAGGATTAAAGGTTTTTGGTTTTTAGAGAGTGAAAAACGACCTGGAAGAGGAAAGTCGTGGGCTGATCTCACTAATACAAAACCTTGAAATCCTTCAACATCATTTAAAAGAGCTTTATCAGCAGGGAGTTCAAGGTGTTCCCAGGAAGGATTTTCAAATAGCACTAAAACCTTCGGACTGACGGAAGATGCAACAAACAAGACCTGTCTCTGTTCAAAGTACTCAAAAAACACAGAAACAAGACTTTTTTCCAAATCTCGATCAAAAATAATCGATTCTCTTACCTTGAAAAGAACCTGAAATTTTTGACTTAAAACTAAAAGTTCCAAGCAATCCTCCATTCTAAAAACAACTAAATTTCCCCTAATCTCTTTCAACCCCGCCACAAAATTCATCCCGTCAACTCTTTCAAGTTCTTTAAAATTCGCCAAATTGAAAGAAATCAGTCCTCCAGTGGCAGCGATCACAAAGGTCTGACTCTGTCTATAAAAAGTGAAAGCATCAACATTTTCCTTACTGAACATCTTGTCCTTCCCTTTAAAAACCTCCAGTTTTCCAGAGACTTGAAGAATCCCGAAGTGCCCTGTTTTAAATTCAAAATGTTTCAAGCGAGAATCAAGCTGAAGAGGTCTGAAAGTCGAGTCTTCATCTTGAAAACTGATGATTTTTAGAAAGGATCTGAAAACAACTGCGACTTGGTTGCAGTCTTTTGAGATAAAAACATGGGAGATCTGTTCATCGAAGGAAAGGACTTTTAAAGGAGAGTCGCTTTCAAGGCTAGTCTTCAGTGAGTTTGAATCGTAAAGATTCAGATTAGATCCTTGGACTATCGCGACTAGGCCGAAAGTTTCATTTGCAGCAATAGACTGCCCTGGATTTTTCGCATTAAAAGACGACTTTTCGAAGGTTTTCAGAAATTCAGTCCAAATTTGTCCAGTTTCCATTTTTATATAATCGGGGGTAATACATATTTATATCATGGAGACTAATTTAAAGGTTTTTTCTGATTTCGTAATTCATGGTTGGCAGATATGGACTTTTCAAAGCTTTTTCATTTGCTTTTATTGCCTTTTTATTTGTTGGGGTTCTTGGATTTCAGAAGGAATGTAAAGAGTTTCAGCTTGGAATTGAAGAGTCTCGAATAGGAGAAGGGCTTTTTAGGACTTTTCAATGTTTTTCTGGTAGGGTGAAGAATTATCTGATTTGGGATGATCAGGACTGGGGTGAACGTAAAGAACTTCGCCAAAAGACTTGTTTTCATCATCAGAAAGAAAAAATTACTTCGACTGGAAATGATTATTCTGGAAGTTTTCATTTGGGACTTAGTGGAAAAGAGGGTCACGAGAATTTCAAGGATGATGATGAAATTGAGAAGATTTTTCAACAGTCTTGCTTGGTTAGTCAGAATTTACTTTTAACTTCTAGAATGGAAAATAGTGGTTCTGAAGGGGTTAGTGTTTTTGGGAAATTTTTACCAAAGTTTTTTGTTAATGCTGAAGAAATATTTACTTCGAACGTTTCTGGAAATATTGAGATGGTTGAAATGAAGAATGAGTATTTCTTGGTGGTTTTTTGCATTATAGAATTATTCTTTTCTTTATCTCATATTCTGGTGCATTTGGGAATCAAGAATCCAAGATATCGATTTATCATTAAGCAAAGAATTTACTTTGCGTTTGACGGTTCATGCAGCATAATAAACTTATGGTACTTCTGGGATTACTACTATCTAATGAAGGCCTTGCTCCTCTACGTTATATTAGCTCACGCTTATTATGTTGCAGACTTATTCCTTTCCGCAGGAAAATCACGAATATTCAAGTGGAGTTCAATAGACAATTCTAAAAACCGTTTCAATCAAATCTACCTAAAAGAAAACATTGAGACACTATTCGACGACCTTTGCCATTTCTCAGGTTTTCTGATTTCCTTCATTCATCTTCCACTTTCCTTGCAGTTCTTTTCAGTTTTATCATCATTAAGTATTCTATGGATTCTAGTGTTAAACGCGAAGTTCTTCTACACGAAAAGACACATGATGCCTACTTGGCTTCATCCTTTACTGAAAGAAGACCCAAGGTAGATAATAGAATAATCAACATTAAATGGGAAAAGAGAAAAAAGGTCTCAACTCATCATCACTCACAACATGCGACCCTTCAAGCCAGTCAAACCGAAAAAAACCAAAAAAACGAGCAGATCTTTCAAGAAGTGTGAAAAAAATCCCTAAAAACACGCCAAGATCTTCAGAATCTGTAAGTTTGATCTACTCCGCTCCAATATTTAAAAGCTTTTCAATTGTCACTGCCTTGTCTCCAGAGTCTCTTGAAGAAATCAAAGACTTCAAAGAAAAAAAAATCCAAGAATACAAAAAAACTCTTGAAAATTGTCTCAATCATTCGACTCCTGTATTTTTTAGGTAGTCTCCTTATATCATTGCCAAAAGGGAAAAACTTAGAATTTGCAATGAAAAAGCAGATCAGAAGAGAAAGGAACTTTTAGAAATTCGTGAATTTGAAGAAAAGAAAAGACTTAAACAGTCTCAAAGTATGAAACTAAGCAATTTATATCACATCATGGCAAAAAAAAACGAAAAAATCAAAAAACAGAGAATTTTTAAGGAAAAAGTGGAAAAAGAAAAAAATGAGAAAGAGGCTGTGAAAGAAGAAGAAGTTCAAAAGTGCCTTGTTTTGGAAAATATTCGAAATTTTTACACGGATCGCATTGATGAGGTTAAAAATAAAATTGAAGAAGAAAGGACTAGGAATAAGATGATTCAATATGAAAAGAGAAGAAGCGAGTCTTCGTTTCGGCAAGAAAAAAAGAAGATTAAAGAAAAAAGTTTGAAATATCTGATTTAGAACATTTTTCTTATTAGAATTTTTTAAATGTCTTCTATCATCGACGCTCTTAATGAATCGATACAGAATTTTCGCAAGACTCGAGCAAGAAACAACTCAAGGGTATCTCCAAATCCTCGAAGTCGTGACAACTCAGTTCAAAAGTTAAACACTTCTAGTGAAAGCGAGAAAATTTACATTCCAAGAAGCCAAACCTCCAATAAAAAGCCCTCAGCTAAAATAGTCGAACTTCATAATATTCCCAAACATAGCCGGCAAGATTCCTTCAGCAAGATCCTCGACTCCGACTCATTCATAGAAGTAAAAAGTCCAGAAAAATACATAGAAAACGAAGAAAATGAAGAAAACGACTCAGAGCTAGAATCCTTATTCCAACAAATCGAATTCCTAAAAAAAGACCAACAACTTCTAGAAAAACAAGTAGAAACCCTCGAATCCAAAATCTGTGAAAACCTAAAAAACATGCACGAACCTCTGAAACAAAGCGAATTTTCCGACATAATCGACCGAATAACAGGTCTTCAAGGAAAATTCGCAAGTCGTTCAAAGTCTTCCCTTCCAACTGAAAAACTTTCAGACCTATTCGAAAAAATCACTAAACTCGAGTCAGAAGCCGAAAACATCAGAAAAGAAAATTCAGAAGTAGAAAGTCTTTACCATCAAAGCTTAAATGAAATTTACATGAAAATAGAAAAACTGAAGAGCGAAAACAAGACTTTGACTGATATCATCTTGTCGAATAGTAGCAACTCTCCTAGGAAATTCGGACTAAATCACGAAGACTCTCTGGTAAAAGTCTTAGAGAAAGAAGAAGACTTGAAAATCAGTGGATTTCAGAAAGAAAAACTTGAATTAGAAACTGAAAGATCAAGGATTGAAAAAGAACTAACTGAAATTCCTATTTCAAGTAAAAGCATGGCAAATAAGAAAAAAAGGCAAAACCTGGAAAAAGAACTTGCTGATGTGAATACGAAACTAGAGACTTTAGGTAAATAAATCTTAAGCTACTTCATCTAACTCTAGTCCATCTAGCTCGTCAACAAGTACCTCGATTTTCCAGAAGTTCACATGGTTGTAGTCCTGTCCTCTCGGTGACTGAGACCCACTGTCCGACCTTCTTCGATTAAGTGGTGAGTGTTCAAGTAAAGGCGAAACAGGTCTTTTTTCTTCATGTTCTAAAGAAACTTTCGTAGTTTCAACTTTCTCTAAAGTCTCATGTTCTTTATGACCTTCTTTATGACCTTCTTTATGACCTTCTTCCTGTAATTTACTTTCATTTTCAGAAGGTTTAATCTCAGAACTTTCTTCATTTTTACTTTCCTCAAACTCATCACCAGGTTCAGAATTTTCTTTATGTTGATGTTCTTCTGGAACCTTGCTAGGTTCCTGATGCGAAGGAAGTATTTCGCTAGTTCCATCAGCAGGTTCATCATTTTTTTCAGGTATTTCTTCATGAGCATGTTTCGAGTCGTTAACACTTTCACTTCCTTCCGGTGCTTGTATTTCAGTAGGCGAGTTATCCTCCATATTATCAGGTTCCTCAATTCCTTTCTCATCATTCTCATTCTTTCCTTTCGATTCTTGTCCAAACTGGCCCCCTTCAGGCTCGTCACTAGAAGAGCTGGGATCAGGTTTAGAAGTGACTCCAAGTTGTTTCTGATCAGCTAAATTTCTGCCAGCGAGATAAACATTCACAAAGTTGCCCCATTGTGGATCAGCTGCCAGAAACTCCTTCACTGCAGGGATGCTGGAGTCCTTCAGCCTGTTAGCCAACTTGTGAATGTGTCCCAAATGGCCCAGGCGATGTTTTGAACTATTCTCTTCACAGGTTTTTCTTATCATGTCCAACAGCTCTGGGTTGGTTAAAAGACTTGAAATGATTTGTGGGTTCTGGTTTAGAAGAGTCGTTTGAACGATGCTGTCAAATACTGAATGGAAAATCGAGTTCCAGGAGTACTCGAAGAATAAACTGGTGATTGTCTGAAGAATCCCTGACTCAGCGATTTTTTCAAAAAGGGTTAAATTGTCTTGTTTTAAACTACTGCTGATCACTTCAACTATTCGAAGTCTTCCCTCTCCTAAAGGCCTGACAGGTGCTTTGGTAGTGATGAGGTATTCAGGAAGATGACTATTTTTCAGCTTTAAGTTCAACTTTTCTAAGACCTCAGATAAAGGATTCACCAAGTTTAGCTCTGGGAAATGATGGCAAAGACTTGACTTTACACAAGCATTCAGCAAGTCTCTCAATGTAGACCCAGCTGCTGCCACTCGGAAGTCCTCATCACTTAAAAGTCCATCAAAAAGGACTTTCAAGTTATCCGGTTCCACTAAGACCTGGATGATTTCTTTCCAGTTGGAAAAGTCAGGAATTTTACTTAGTAAGTCTTGGATCACTGCTGCTGAGTTAAGAGTCTGAAGGTGGGTCCCACTTGCAATGCCCCAGACAACAGCTTTAAACAAATCCTTCTGAGCTGTCAGAAGTTCGGCGTTATAAGAACTTTCACTTAAAAGCACCTTCAAAACAATATCGACGATACTTTTACTTCCAAGAAGCCGAATCAAATGAGAAAAAAGTCCTTGTTTCTGAAGGTAAAGAATTGTTTTTTCTGATAATCTGTTAATCAAGGCGAGTACTGCCTTGGAAAAATACCCGACAAGTGTTGAATGAGGAGCCTCATTTGAAAGAAAAGAGAATAAAAGGCTCATTAAGTCTTCATTTTCAGCGATTTTCTCATGAATCAAGCCACTTTCACTTAAAAGTTCACAGGCGACGAAAGGGTGATTGTGACATCTTTTCTTGTTTTCAGTGTCTTCAGGGAAAACTGTGATCAACTCGATCAACTGAGAAAGTCGCGCCGGGGTCAGACTAGGTGAACATTACAAGTCAATCAATTTCTGGTTCTGAGAACGCATCTCCGTGATCACTGTGTCGTCATTCAGCACGTCTTCTAAGGTTGTCTCTTCACGTGATAACAAAGTGTCGATCGCGTGACTGTTCATTTGGAATCTCTGTAGAGTCGCCCAGAATGCACCACTGAACTGCATTTATAAAGAATCGTGGCGGAAATTAAAGAAAGTGAAACATGCCGGATTTTAAGGGTTCGGATGTTTTGGTAGGGATGGGAATGGGTGAAGGGATTTTTTTTTTAAATTGGAATTTTTGATCTTGGGAGTTCCTTGGATAAATGAAGAGTATTCCTAGTTATGCTTTTAGGACGTACCTTTTTAAGATAGTAAGGATCACCTAGGGAATAATTAATTACTCAGATTTTCCCAAGATCCACGAAGACGTAACCAACCCACGAAGCCAAATAATATCTCTAACCCATGTCCTTGAAAATTTCCAAGAGCTAGACTTTTCCGGTAAGTCCTCCTCAGACATGGCTCACCGTATCTACAAAAGTTGGACAAACCACCAAAAAGAAAACTCAGTCCGATCACTATTCCTAATAAAGCTCGTTCACCAAGCGCGGGTAAAGTCATCCTTTTTCACAACATGGGCTTTAAGCAAGGCTAAGACCCGTTCATTGATTTCACAGCACTTCGGTCCTCCAAAGCCCGACCTCTTCAAAAGCGAAAAAGTTCAAAAAGGTCGTTTAAGCCACAATTCTTCTTACAACTCTCTGAACTACGATCCAAACACTTTAACACCCGGGCAAGAAAACGTCTCAACTTCTTTAAAACCGCGTTATTTCCGGTCAGAAGATAAAGAACTAGAAGAATGCACTTTTCGACCAGAGATTTCAGCTTATAGTCAGCAAAAGACAAGCATTTATTCAAAGTTCAGTCCTCAGGGACTGAAAGAAAAAGAAGAACTTTATAAACATCAAAAAGTTCAGAAAGAACTTGAAGGTTGCACTTTTCAACCAAGGACCAACTACGGCAAAAACCTGTCACTTGATAGAAGTTTTGAGAAATTGTATAAAGACGCTGAAGTCCACAGGCAGAAAATGAGAAACAAGGAAATGATTGAAAAAGATAAGGAAATCGCTGAATGCACTTTTAAGCCAAATGTTTTGAACCCTTCTAAATCGGTCACTGGAAACGTTTATGAGAAACTTTATAAGAACTACCAGGATAGTCAAAGAGAAAAACGCAGGGTGCAGATGGAAAAGGAAGTAAAAGAAATACAAGAAAATTCCTTCGCTCCTAAACTTTTAACACCCAAAAAAAACTCTGATGACGTCCCGGTCTACATCCGCCTTTACTCAGAAATGGAGAAAAAAAAGGAAAAAATGAAAAAAAACGAAGAAGAAAAACCCAGACCAAGCAGCGTAAATCACTCAAGAAACCCAGAAGACCCTCCACGATATGAAGCTCTTTACGCCCTGCATAAAGAAACCAGCTCGAAACGTCTAGCCCTTCAAGAAAAGGTCTTCAAAGAGTCCGGAGCTGTATTTAAACCCAACACTTCCAAGCCAGGGACCCCAAAGCGTTCGAGTCCTTTAAAGTCGAAGTAGTCCTGGTTAATAATTATTCACAAGATATTAAAACAGATTCCAACTCTTCAAGTAAAAAGTCGACGCCACTTATGATGTGCTCTGCTTCTGAAGAGACATCATCATCAATTTCACTTTGAATTAACTCTTGATTTTCTAGCTGATTTCCTAAAATTTCACATTCTCGAAAACAACGAAAACCAAGAATTTCGTTGGAATTTGAATCGAAAAGCTCTGTTGCTAGTTTTGTTATTGGACCGAATGAGGTTTTGCCTTTTTTGTTTGAAGTTACTGGAAGAGAGTCTCGAGGTCTTTTGTAGTCTGGAATTGTTTGGGTCGAATCGGAAGAGGACTGAAGGAAGATGGAAGTGGAAGTGGTTGAGGTACTGTGAGTTGAGGATGAGGCTTTTAGTTGGTCGTAGGTTAGACTTGGAAGATTTGGAAGGCTTTGGAAATTAGAATTCATTATTATGGGGGTAATTTAAGTTTTATTTATAATTTGAGTTTAGCTGGACTGATTCAATTGAGATATAATTATTTTCTAATGAAATCGAAGACTAAGATTTCGCATGTTTATAGTGAGTTTAGGGATACTGAAACTAGAGGAGAGTACTCTCAATTTAAGTACCCAGTAAAGGCCAGGACTGATCGAAAGCATCGAGTTAACACCCGAGACTTCTCTCCAGTACTCTTTACATAGATCAAGTTCATGTGGGAAACATCAATTCCCGAAAACTGGTTCAAATTAGCAGAGCCTTCTCTTTTTCTCAACATGCGACTCGAAAGACAGAAATCTCGCAACACTCTTCAATTCTTAGAAGAGACTCAGAAGTACATTTACAACATCAGAAAACCTCTGATACAAAAAAAGTTTATAAAAAATGTTCAAAGGCGAAATCTTGCAAGTTTCGGTCATCGACCTCTTCTGACCACTGCCCGAAGCCAGATGTTAAAAACTGTTGAAACCTGTTCAGTCAACGGTAACAAACACGAGCTTCTTCCAAGATGCTCTTCAATCGAGAAGCTAAAGTCAACAATAAGCGAAATGTATAAGTCAAGAGTTAAAACTTAACCTTTATTAATAAAAATTTCTAAATTTTTCAAGAATTTTCTAAAATCCAAGAAATCTTTAAATTCAAGAAAAACTGTAATAATTAGTTCACTTAACAAAGCAACAATTAAAAATTAATGAAAATCCTTCCTTAAATTTCTACTCCCATCTAAACCAGCCATTGATGACTAATCCTGAATGCAAAGTGTCCAAGATAATACGAATGATCACTAATCTCAATGTCAAAAACATCAGAAACACTCTGCCGAGCTCCCCAGTTGCCAGGATCCAGACCCCAACTCATGATATTCGCATTTCAAGCAAAACTCACTCGCCCAGTGGCCGAATAAGTAGAAGGGAAAAGCTGGTACTGCCCGATATAAAAATTTCTAGAGGCTCTAGCAGTGGAACTTCTCATAATGTTGGAAAAGCTGAGGTTAAGTCTTCTGGAACCAAGTGTGGATATGTTTGTGGCTTTGCTGCTCAGTCTTTTTCAGGGGTTGCTAGACGTAGAAACTTTCATCGAGTTAGTATTTTGATGAACTTTTGTAAACCGCCGCATTTTTTAAGGGAAAATTGGCCTCGGTCTTCGTTCTTTGGGGTTTTTGAAGGGAAGTCTGGTAAAAGATGTGCGGAATTCTTGCAAAAACAACTTTTTAAACAGATTACTCGACTTGAAGAGTTTCCTTCTAAAATCAAGAAAGCCTTAACAAATGGTTTTATTAATACCGACAAGCTATTTCTCCTAGAAGCCGAAGAATCAGGAGACATGTCAGGATCATCAGCATTAGTATCCTTCATAATAGGAAATAAATGTATTCTAGCTTCCTGCGGAGACTCTCGAGCAATCCTAAGTTGCGATAAAGGCACAAAAATCAAGTCATTATTCAAGCAGCACATTCCTCAAAACCCTTCAGAGCGAAGCCGAGTGTTAGAATCAGGAGGTTCACTGATAGCAGATTATTTTATAAACAAAGAAAGACAACATATAGCGACAGGAGTACTTCGAGTAGTTCCAGGTCATCTAAAGGTGACAAGAGCGTTCGGGAACATCGATGCAAAGCTACAGAAATATGGAGGAAATTCTCAAGTTGTCATCGCTGACCCTGACATCAGTCATTTTTCTATCAGTCAGTCTTCTGACTTTTTGTTTATCGCTACTAGTTCGTTGTTTCTATATTTTGATTATAAGGAAATCGTAAATTCCATCTGGGAAACCATCAGTTTTAATCAGGGCAGGGAAATCGATGCGAAGTTAGACGCTGCTGTTGAAAGGATTGTTAGTATGGCTGAACAAAAAGGAGATGTTAAAGGACTTACTTGTTTGATTGTTGCTTTTAAGAGTATGGAGGAGAATTCCAGGCAGGAGAACTTGTGAGGTGAGGATGTGAATAATTTTATTGAATTTTTCAATGATTTTGAAGGTTTTTGTTGATTTATTTGTTAAGTAATAATAAAAATTTTTCTTAAAATAATGAATTTCAAAGTATTCAGTAAACAGTTTAATAAGAATTTTTCTTTTTCACTTCAGATGATTTTTTCATCAGTCATCTTTTATTATTCCAGCATGCTTTCAGATCAGTCATCTGAAATCCTAGGATCACTTCTTCTAAGCCTTGGTGAATGTGAGAAACAAGTCGAAACCAGTCGTCAAGACCTCTGCTCTCACCCTCACTTTGACGTTTACTCTTTATTCACTACCTTTCAAAGCAGAAATAACGGCAAAATCACCTGGAATGAGCTAAAAACTTTCTTGGCTCGTCGAAGTATGGCAATAACCCGAGAGTACCTAGAACTCCTAATCGCTCAATATGACTCTAACCTAGAAAATTCTCTTACTCTTGCAAATTTCAAACCTTTTGTACTTTCCAGAGAAAATCCTGAACTTGCTTTAGAAGCTGAAAGTAGAAAAATGCTTCCAAGTCTTTACATCGAGTCGTTAATGGCAAGACATATCGAGTTAGAATGTAACTGGCAAGGAAGACTTCAGCTTACTAAGAGAAAACTTTTCCTTGCGGAAGGATTTTCCCCGATAGAGTCATTTCGGGTGCTTAGTGGAGGAGAAAACAGCCAAATTAATTTGACGTCACTTTTGCTTTTCTTGAGAAAGTTTTACCCTGAGTTAGAAAATGAGGATGGAATGAGGATTATTAGAAGGATTGATACGAATAATGATCTTTTGGTGAATTATCAGGACTTTTTAAGCTTTGTTCTTCCAGTTAATCAAAAAAATCATTCGAAGTTTAGAGATAGTCATACAGCTTTTGGAGCAAGAGGACTGGAAAAAAGACTGAAAACTAGCAGAGGTTCTAGACCGATTAGTAGAATTTCACCTCAAAAGGAAAAACATGAACCGGATAGGAATGTTAGTGCTAAACAGATTGCTTGTCATTTGATTATTGATGAACCAGCTTTGGTGAATAAGGAAATTATTAAGGTTTTTAGTCAGCAGGTGGAGATTGATTTGAATGTTGAAAAAGCGAAGGTGAAACTTACCAACCACCTTGACTTCTCTTTCGACGAACTTATAAAACTGATAGACAGGCACAACAAAGGATATGTCACATCATCAGACCTCGAAGGCACATTGAGAGATCTTCACATTCCTTTCCACAAAGACGAAGTCCAGCTGCTTATCAAGCATTTCACAAAAGATGACAAAATCTCCTACCGACAAACCAAAGACTTATTTGTACCGATCACCTGGAAAGATAGAAAAAGAGTTGCAGACTTCAAAGACGAAGGTTATCGCATCTTTTCCGCAGATACTCTCAATCATTTAATTGAACTTTTTAAGAGTTCTTTGAAAGCGCAGGTCATGCTTGAAAAAGTGAGAAATTCACTTCAAAGTGAATTAAAATCACAGCTTTTTCAAGTTTTTCATGAAATTGATAGAGAAAAAACAGGGACTGTGTCTTTGAATAACTTGAGGAATTACTTGGCTGATGGTAAACTTAACTATAGAGAAGGGGAAGTGAGACTTTTGTATAAAAGATATGCGAAATCTTATCATAAAGAAATCACTTATTCGGACTTCTTAGAAGAACTCACTCCTAAATTAGCACATTGAATGTAGAGAGGTTTGAAGTTAATTATTAATCTGGTTTAACAAATCTATTGAAAGTCTTGGTCTAATAAACATTATGCTCTAAAATCTCAAAGAAACTATCGATAAACTCTAAATTTATTTGAACATAATAAAAAAAATATCCAAAAAAAACAAATAATAATATGAACACCTGCGATAACTGCAAAAAAACAATCTCAGAGTCATCATTCACGCTTCACATGCTTCACTGTCGCCGTCACCTAACCTTTTGCAAATGCAATCAAATGATTCCAATAAAAGACATGCCGATTCACTTACAACAGTTTCACTCATTCAGCCAATGTAAAAAATGCGGCTCTTCATACGAAGTCTGGCAAGAATCTCTTCACACCTGCGAGTCTCACCTTTTACTATGCGAAACCTGCGGACTCCATTTATTACCCGAGCAACTTCCAGGCCACCAAGTAAATTGCGAGCCAAGGACTGAACAGTGTCTGATTTGCATGAAGTTCATAAAAAAAAGTGAAATAAACATTCACCTAATGAAAAATTGCATGCCTGGATTAAACGAAACTACTCACACCAGGCCTAGTAAAGCTAAAGGAAGGAAAAACAAGAAAAAAGACTGGGTCAAAATCCAGTTCGTCAGAAAAAATCAAGAAAATAAAGACTTTGAGGTTCAAGGGTTTGGGGAAGTAAAAATTCTTGAAGATCGAGATAGACTTGTTGCTGAAAATTTGATGGAAGAGATTATTTTTAATGATCTTGAAAGGGAGGAGAATTTTTTGTAGCTTGAGGTTGGGGGTTCTGGTAGTTTAACTGGTTTGGATGGATTAGATATTAAGAGGTTAAAAAGTTCTGCAACAGGCTTTTTCTTCTTTTTTTTGTGGCGGCTCGGTCTGGAAAATACTCATTTCTTCCTTTTTGCTTTCGTATAGTTGCTTTTCTGCAAGCACGCTTTCAATTAGACTTGACCGATCTTTGTATATTTCAACGATTTCGTTTTTAAAGGAGATTTTGATTTTATTTTTGCATTTTGGACAAATGGCATTCCTGATGCGACTATACGAAATAACCTTCTTAGAGTTTGTCTCAGCAGTTAACAGATCAGCTCTAAGTTTAATATTTTCCTGTTTCAAATGTTCCATTTCAAAAACCGTACTGTAAAACATATCATTAATAGAATCAAGTTGTTCTTTCACTTTGACTTCACCTGCTTTAGTATCATCCAAGGTACTTTCAAATGCCTCAAGAGTATTTTGAAGATTTTCACTTCTTTTTATCTCTTCATCAATTTTCTTTTCAATAGTTTCGAATTTTCTCAAATAAGTTTTTTCATTGATTTTAATCTGATTTTGATATCTTTCAACATTTGTCTTTCTATTTGACAAGTCTTTTTTGCAGTTTTTTAGTTTTTCTTTAAGAGAATTCAGTGAATTTTTGCTTTCAAGGGTCTGTGACTCCATTTCTAAAGTCACTTCGAGATGAATTCTTTTGCGAAAGCATGGAAAACATAGACAAGAGTGATCGATATCATTTACTTTGGAATGCTCTTTACAAAAGATCTCGCCGCAGTCGTCGCATTCAAAAGCCTTTTTCCCTGAGATTGATTTAGAGCACTCGTAACATGGAGAGTTTTTATCATTTCTACTCATTTATTAGAAGTATGAAAACAAGAATTTTTCTTAGAAGAAAAGAAATGTTCAATGCTTTTCATGAACTTCAAGGAAAAAGATCTGATTTTTTTCAGGTTTCGACTGGTTTAAGTCAGAAAATTTGGAGTAGAAGCTTGATTAGACATTTTTCTACATTTTCTGGTGGGTCTGGGTTAATTTTACGATGTTTACCATCAGTCGAATCAAGGATCCTTGAAAAAATATCAGATCAGAACTTTGACCCTTGCTCATATCCTGAACTTTTAAATTCTCAAGGATTGAGTTTTGCAAGTCTTTGTGGTTTATTTGAAAAAATCTTACAAACAAGAGGAAAGGACTCAAAAGCTATTCAAAAAACGATGATTTCTAATTTTTTTAGAATTGTTATTGTTTACTTTCCTAGTTCTCTACTTCATACTTTCTATCTATTAACAGGCCAGATCTGTCCATCATATCTGCAAGTTGAGTTAGGAGTCGGTGAAGGAATGATATTCAAAATTCTATCAAATCTCTCAGGAAATAGTAAAAAAGACTTAAAAATCAAAGCAAATCAACTTGGTGATTTAAGTTTGTTAGCTTTCGAAGTGAATCTTTCTGCAGGGTGTTCAATTTTAATAGAAGAAGCTTATGCCTCTTTGAAGAATTTATCTGGAATCACAGGAAATAACTCTGCTGCACGTAAAGAAGATGAATTAAACAAACTTTTTCAGAAGTCTTCTGGGCTTGAAGCCAAATATTTAATTAGACTCATTGAAAAGTCTTTAAAAATTGGAGCTTCTGATATCACTGTCATTGAATCACTTGCAAATGCAGTTGAAACTACTCCTCCTAACCAGCAATATCCTCATAAATCACGAGAATGTCAGTCTATTCTACAAAAATCACTTGAAAAATCGATAAAAGTTTGTCCAGATTTCACTAAAATTATTCAAGAACTTTTAAAAATTACTCCTGAAAGCCACCTAGAATCATCTCTAAACTCATGCAGTTCTATTGTCGGCAATCCGATTCAGCCCATGACAGCGCACCCGGTAAAAGAAATCAGTGAAATATTAGAAAGATTTCAAGGAAATCAAGTTACTTGTGAATTTAAGTATGATGGAATGCGAGGACAAATTCATATTCAAGGTGATAAAGTCTGGATATTTAGCCGCGGAAGTGAAAATATCACCAGTTCGTACCCAGACATCTGCCAAGCAGTTTTATCATCGAAATCCGCAAATGTTAAAGAGTTGATCGTTGATTGTGAGATAATTCCTATTGACCCAGAGACCAACTTACCCAAACCTTTTTCAGAGCTTCAAACACGCAAAAGGAAAAGTGTTGAAATAAACGATATCAAAGTGCCTGTAGCAGTGAAATTATTCGATTTATTATTCCTAAATAACTCCAGTCTACTAGACCATCCTTTCTCCTCCAGGCGATCTTTACTCACCTCATCTTTCGTAGAATCAAAATTTGTACAATTCGTGGAATTTAAAAATCTTCAAAATTTCGAAGAAATTTTGATTTTCTTAGAAGAAGCAGTGAATAAAGGTTGTGAAGGCTTGATGATTAAATCTTTCTCTGAAGACTCATCTTATGATGCAGGGTCTCGTTCACTTAAGTGGCTTAAGCTTAAAAAAGACTATATTGGAAAAGACCTTGAATCATCAGTTCTTCCAGATTCTTTGGATTTAACCCCCATCGGAGGTTTTTACGGTTCAGGTAAAAGAAAAGGAATTTTCGGTTCATATCTGCTGGCAAGTTTCGATACAGAAAGGCAGGAATACCAGACAGTCTGTAAAATCGGTACAGGTTTTTCAGATTCAGCCTTAAAAGACATGTCAAGCCAACTGAAAGTTTTACAAGTTGTCGAAAAAATGAACGATTTCCGAGTTCAAATGAAGCCTGATGTCTGGTTCAAACCCGAGCTCGTTTGGGAAGTCCAAGCTGCTGACTTATCAGTCTCACCTATTCATACAAGTGCTTGGAACAAGCCATCTGAGGGTAAAGGCATCAGCATTCGTTTTCCAAGGTTTTTAAGAAGTCGTACTGACAAAAACGTCAGTCAGGTCACCACAAGTCAAGAAATTTTTAAGTACTTTTTAGCACAGAAAGGAAGGAATAAGTTAATATAAATGGAAGACGATTATAAAGAAGAAGATCAGCCAACTCAACCACTTGTCGGCTTTGCCTGGCTTTTAGATGCCGTTTATAGAAATGTTGCAAAACAGGCTATGAGAGGACTGCTCTTTGGATTAGGACATTATTTGACTTATCGACTACTTGGAGGGTACATCATTCAAAGGTACCCTAGTTTAGATGGATAATGTTTTAAGTTGATTTAGAAGGTTTTTAAAATTTTATTATTTAGGGAATTTGAGTAAATTCTTTACAGTAAATAATCTTGATGGAAGACTGGGATAACTACTGCAGTATCAGTAAAAATGCTCGACAGATTCTATCAAAGTTCGAACAGCCTGCATCCTTTGATCATCCAATTTCAATGAATCCACAAAAAGAACCTTGTCCTTTAGAAAAATTCAGAAAAGATTTAACATCTCATCAACAAGCTTTGATAAAAGCAAGTGACCAATCCTCCTTATTCTGTCAACTAATCCAAAAACTAAGTGAAGGTAAACAAGGCATAATGTTCGCAAGTAAAGAAATAAATGAAAGCTGCTCGAAACTCCTTCAAGAAAGAAGCTCTTTAGTCTCATTAAACTCAGCAATACAAAGTAAGTACTTTTACTATACACATCTTGAAGGTCTATCAAGCCAAGTTCTAATGTTTTCCCGTGATCCAAATGCAATTCGCAAGAAGTTCTTAGAAATTCTTTCTCAAATCGAAGACGCGCTTCAGTTTTTCACAGAAAATCCGAACTACAAAGAAGCTTCTATTTACCTTTACGAATATGAAGGTCTTTACGATAACTGGATTCGTTCTTTCAGCGACTCTCTCTCAGAAAATTTTCAACTTTTTTACACTTACTATGAAAACTTCTTTAAATTCACAAGAAACATCGAAGAAATTTCTTCAATTTTCAAACAACTGATAATCACTCCAGCGAGATATGACGATTCTTACTTTTTCCTCACTGAAATCATTCAGCAGTTCTATAAAATCAGGACAAAACACATCGAAAAAGTCATTCAAGAAGCTTTAGAAAGGGTAAAATCTGAAAAAAATGTTGTGAAAAAATGTGAGATGGCTTGTGAGGTTTTAAATCTTTTCTGGCAAAAAGAAAAAAAGCTTTTTTTTGGGTATTTTTCATCTGAATGTCCTGAGGACCAGCTGAATCTTTTTTTTCAGAATTATTCAGAACCTGTGTATGAGTCGCTTCGTGAAAATTTGTTACAAGAGGATAATGTGGAAAGACTCTGCCAGACTTCTTCATTGCTTCAGCAGTACTCAAGACAAGGCCTTGCACATGTTTTTTCTAGTTTAAGTGAAGACGTGCAAGAAAGAATCATCTACGCTGTGACTTTTTACTTAAGTGAAGAGATTTCTGCAAGTTTTTCTAATGACCAGGTACACCCTGCTGTTAAAAAAACTTTAAAACTAGTGAATCTTCTGAACAATTCAGTGAATCCAGAGATTTTTGATAGCATTTTAACTGAAGCTATAATTGTTTGCATCAGTTGTTTGAAAAAATCGATAAAAACTGAGGATTTTAATGAAGTTCATGTATTTTTGATTAAACATTTACTTGATCTTCGACAAAAACTAGATGAATTAGGAATCGTGTTAAAAGGAAGCAGTTATAAAGAACTTGACTTTAGCGATACTAAAAGACTTTTCTGGAAACTTGTCATGGGTGAAGTTTCTTTGAAAAAAAAAGGAGTTTTCGCTGAACTTGTCAGCTCTGGAGTCCCGAAGTTCAATGAAAAAAGCGAGAATCCTCTGGAAACTGAACTTGCCTCTGCTTGTCAAAGTTATATTTTAAGGACTTTTCATGAAATTTGTAACCCGATACTTGTTCTTATTCTCAAGACTACTGAAACTGGGTCAGTCACTTATGAGCAGGCTGAAAAAACGCTATCGGAAAGTACGAATCGGATTAATTCAGTATTTCCCCAGTTTTCTCAGGCGTTATTTGTCACACTGGATGAAAAGAATTATCATGAAATGACTGAAAATGTGAGTCAGCAGATCTTGAAAGCATTTAGTCAACTTTTAAATCTGATGAAAGAACACTTTCCGAACAAGGGAATTCCAACCATCGAGACTGTTCAGTTACTTCTGAATTCATCTATTCTTAGCTCGTCATCTTAACAATTCTAGTTATTAGCTATAGAACTTTGGCTTCATTCCTCAATTTTTCCAATAACAAATCAACACTATCAACCATAATCCCAGATTTCCTCTTTCCAGGAGCCTCAACAGTAACAATCGAGTAATCCGGATTCATATTAACTCCAAGTCCAGCAGGTGTTAAATTTTCAATAATTTTCTTTTTCGCCTTCATAATCGCCGGAATCGAAATAGTCCTGGGTGTATTAAGTCTCAAGTCACTAGTCAAAACGGCAGGAGCATCAAAACTAAGACTTTGAAGTCCTCCATCGATTTCCTTGACCGCGTGAATCCTAGTCCCATCGATCGAAAGTTTATTAAGAAAAGTTCCCTGAGGCCATCCAAGCATTCCAGCAAGGATTTGGCCAGTTTGGCTGTTGTCCGAGTCGATTGACTGCTTTCCCATGAAGACCAAGTCGTACTTATCTCGCTGAATCAATGCGCGCAGAAGACGCGCGACTGCCAAAGGAAGGACTTCTTTGTCAGTCCTCTCCTCATGCTGCACGTGAATGGCTTTATCAGCGCCCATTGCCAGAGCTGTGCGGAGGACGTCAGAAGCTGCTTTGGGCCCTACAGTCACAACTGTCACTTCACTTGCCTTTCCTGATTCCTTCAGACGGATCGCTTCTTCCACAGCGATTTCACAGAACGGGTTCATCGACATCTTCACTGTTGAGTGGTCTACACCGCTGCCGTCTGGAAGGACTCGAATCTTTGATGCGTAGTCTGCTGCTCGCTTAGCTGAAACTAGGATTTTTAGCATTTTTATTCGATTTGTGTGGAAGGTCGAAAACCCTCACGACTTAAAAATCAATGAAAAATAAAGAGTCGTTGAATATACTAAAGATGTCTAACGAAATCACGAAAACTGGCAGAAACCAAAACTCTCGATATTCAAGCCCAAAACTCGACTCAAACACTAAAAAATCCCCAGCATTCCAAAATTCCTCTTCGCGACAAGGGACTCCAGCGAAGCATTCAAGTGCATTCAAGGTTCATCGTCGAGGAAATTCTCAAGACGTTGAATTTGTTTCATCATTTCACTCACTACCTTGCAAGTCTCGCATAGATTACACTTCAGTTCCTGAAGTGACTGTCGATGTGCGAGCCTGTTATGGCGATATCCTTAAATTCAATTTGGAATGTCGCAGGGCAGAACTCATTGAAAAGCGTTTGATGCACGATGAGTGGGTCGAGGCAAAGAAAAAAATGAAGAAAGAACAAGAGAAACTCGCTTTAGAACATGAAGAATTTCTTACAAGCTCCAGACTTGAACTCAATGAATGGACTAAAAACAGCGAAAAAGAAAAGAAAAACTTGGAAATGATGGAAAAAATCCAAGATTTTTACGCATTTAAAGATGCGAAAAATGCTTTAAAAGTAAAGGAAATTGAAGAAAATAAGAAAATTTTAAAAGATGAGATTGAAAAAACTAGAAATATCAGAAAACTTGAAATTGAGAAAAAAGAAATTTTGAAAAAAGAAAGGGAAGAAAGAAGAAAATCGTTTTTTGAGAACCTCGAAGCGAAAAAAATAAGTGATTTAGATGAAAAAAAGCGAGATTTAAAAGAAGCTGAGTTTTTACATGCACAAGAAGTCGCTGGACGACGAAAAATGATGTCAGAGGCTTTTGAGCGACAAAAGGGAAGCATGGAGAAAGTCGAGATGATTTTAAATAATTAAGTTAAGACCTACGTGATTCCCCTTTTCCCAGGGTGTTAAAAGACTGGCTGAAGTTCACGATTCGATTGCGAATTATCTGTTGGTAAGTCAAAGCTGCATCAAAGCCCACTCCACTTTCAGCGACAAGTCTCGAGTCAGGCCTGATCATTTTTTTCGTTAAATTCGCACTGGTCTTCGAGAAGTTAGAAGAAGTGTTCAAAGACGAACTCTTTGGTATCAACGTTTTCCATTCACCTTGTTTAGCAAAACTCGGAACATATCTACGATCACTGCATTTTACTTCAAACGGTAGTTCTTTCGGCTTTTTCTTCTCACAGAGAAGCTTGTAACTGTGTTCAAGTTGCTTGATAAGCTGTTTTTGATAAGTTTTTAAAGGATTTTCAGGATTTTTTCTGAAATCCTGCAGATTTGAAGCAGGATTAACAGGATCTAATGTTTTATTCTCTTTGAAATTTTCTTGTTTGTTATTTTCCTGGTTTTTTTCAGTGCTTTCAGAGAGTTTTTTAGTAGAACCTGAGATTTTTGAGTTGTTTAAATGTTTTCCATTTAAAATCGCCTTTGAATTAGGACTAACGTAAGGACGGTCTTGCAAGTCTTGGATTCTTTTCAGTTCTTCTTGCTCGATTAAATGACGCAAACGAATTTCTCGTTCTTTTCCTTTGCGGATCAGTTTGTCCTCTATTGGAACTGAAGCCTTTGCGTATACAACTCGTGTCGCTGAGACTGAATTTAAACGAGCTCGAAGGCGAAGCTCGGTGTCTGCTTGAAGTCTTTCAAAAATTCCTTTTGACTTTGAGGATGACCTGAATTTGTCGAAGGTGCTTAGAGGAGACATTAGGGATGGGTAACAGTTTAATGTTGTCTCTGGAAGGTGGTAACCGAGGTCCATGCTTTTGTGCATTTTTTATTGGAATTTTTTTTTGTTGTTTTGAAATTTGGCAGGATTGGGTGTTGATGGGATTAGGAAATTAGAGATTGAGGATGGGTTGGATTTTTAAAGGTTTGGAGTTATTGGGATTAATGTTAGTAGGATTAGAGATTTACTTTTAGTGGGTTTTCGAGATGTTGTTTAATGTTTAGAAAATAAGAGGTATGATTTGGGCTTTTTTTTTACAATTTTAAAGGATTTGGTGGAAATTTATTAAGTAAGATCTTTTGGTAATTTTTTTTATGATGAAAGTAGAAACCAGATTGGGCATCCAGTCTAAATTTTTAATTTGCTATATTTGTTAGAGATAACGAATTATGATCAAATTGAAAAGATATTGATTTTTTAACATAATGTAAAATTGATTCCCTACTACTCTCAACTAATCCTTTAAATATTTTATTAATAAAACAATACTCGATCCATAGAATCCAATAAATGTTTATACTCAGTAACTTTATTTGTAAAATTTATTATTAAACTGGAACTCTTAATAAAAGTTAATATCAAAGTTCAGGATAAATCTAAAAAGAAAACAATGACATTGTCATCAACAATCCATGAATCCAAAACCCTTAATTCCAGCCATTCCAAACTCCCCATCTCAATTCCAAAACTTAAAAAAACCTAAAAATCCCAAAACAAAACAACAGCTGAATCCAAACTAGTCGCTAAAAAACTACTATTTCCAAAAGTCCAGTCAACACATCCAAGTTCACTTCCAAGTCCAGTATCAACAACAACAGGTCGATTCGGTTCTTCCACATCCCAAATATAAAGAGCTCCGTCCGAGCTTCCCGATGCCACAAATCGACAATCAGGACTAATGCATCCTTTCACATAAAAAGAAGCTCGATGTCCTACCAACTTGACAGGTTCTTCAACATCAATCTTCAAGTAATTCTTGTAAAAATACAAACAACTACTAACCGAAGATACTAAAATCGAGTTATCCCTTCGAGTGACCCAAGAATTTCCAGGTTGCGCTTGTTGAACTTTGATCTGCGCCTTAAGTCCAGAAAGAAGTTCAGAAGCTTTATCCTGATTAAAAGTCTTTAACTTTCTTTCATTGATTAAAGTATAAGGCCCTACCGTTGCAAGAAGATTTTTCGTAGTATTTCTTTTTTGACAGTCATTTGGAGTGACAAGAAGTCGAGTATCCCAGAATCTCATATCAGCTTCATTAGCTTGCACACTAACAATGATATTTCCCCAAGGCATATATTCAATTCCAGTGAAACTTACATTATCTTTTCTTTTTTTAACAGAAATCTCAGAAGTTTCGCTTATTTCTCCAACAGGTTTATAAACAGTGTTTTTCTGACAAGAGACTCCTTTCGTCCGAATGTCCCAAATGAAGATCTTCCCGTCTCTTGAAGCTGTTGAATAAACACTGGAACTTGTCGGGCAGTTCCGAATGCATTTCACGGAACCTGTGTGCTTCGCCAGGATGTTTCCGATGTCACGTTCCACGTCCCAGATACCTCCAGTCTGGTCACCTGAACCTGATAATACATGTTTGTCGTCTAAACTCCACCCAACGTGAAAGACTGAATTATTATGAGGGTTAATCCCGGCAATTTCATTACTTTCTGTCATTGAAATCATGAAAATATTCCCGACTTCATCACATGTGCAGCATAAACTTGGGTCATTGTTGGAAAAACTCACTGAAAATGAACTTGCTTGTGTTCGGACCTCACTTGATATGACCAGCTTTGAATAGTCTTCAACAGCTGGAAGGCCCCTTTGGGTGTTAAAATAATCGACTTCCATTTTAATTTAAGACTTGATTATTATGATTAGTGATCTATGTTTTTTTCAAGATGATAAGGATAGGTGTAATTCACTTGGGTCGTTGATTCAGATGTTGTAAGGTTTATGAAGGTGTCTTCATGATGCGACTTTAAATGAAATTCTTGGGATTCAGAATGATAATAGAATTTCTAGACTACTTTTAGAAACTGTTTCTTTTTACCTGGCTAATGCGGGGACTGGTAACATGATACTTCTTAGGAACTTGAAGAAAGAACTCAAGATTTTTAATAAGAACTTGAATCCTGGACCTTCTCTGATCCTTCAGACTTTTATCAACTGTTGTGAGTCAGCTAATAGTCTTGGTTTCGATGTTGAAGAAAAAGTGAAAATTCATTGTTTATGTTCGACTTTTTATGGAAAAATACTTAAAAGTAAGGCTTTTTTCAATTTAAAGGTTGATGAGTACCTAAAAAGTCACAATGCAGGAAAATCAATAAGTTGTTATTATCAGCAACTCTCTGCTAGTCTTAACCCAAGTCTTGACATGCCCGTGTTGACATGTCCTGACAAGTTTTGTACTAAAGAGAAAAGTAAAAAGCAGTGGACTATTCTTAAAGAACCTGATTCTCTTGCTATTCAGATCATTTGGACTAGTAAACAATCTGAAGCTTCTGATATCATGGCAGTCCTCATTGGAATCAATTCAGAAATCAAGTTAAGTGAAGTTTACAAGAAAAAATTTCAGAAAATTTTAAAGTTTAAAGGAATGATTTTAGAAACTCCTGAAGAAGAATTTGTTTATTTCACGAAATTTAATCAGACCTTGACTATCATCAACGATTCAAAGATCAGTAAAATTGTTGGGGAGGACTGGAGAGGAGCTGTTTATAACTTTTGTATTCATTTTTACCGACCTGTGCTGATCTTTTATGCTTTCAGTGACCTGCCCCCAGACGATATGCAACTTGAAGAAATTGAATACATCCAGGTCTTAATCCATCAAGAAATCGGTCTTTTCGACCCTTGGACTTGTTTATGCTGCGACTTCAGCAACAGTCCAGAAGTCGACATTTGTATCAACTGTTCACAAGAAAAGACCAACAAAGTAAATAACTGGACTTGTGAATGTTCAACTTCGAATACTCCTCAAAGTATATTTTGCAGTGAATGTTCAAAATACCGATTTCCGCGGAATAATACTAAATGTTCCAATTGTAAAAAACCGAAACAAGCGAAAAATTGTATCATTTGTTATGGGTTTAAATGTTGGATGCCTTTTTGTGGAAAACTTCTCAACTTTGGCCAGCAGATGATTCACAAGACCTGTGAAAAAGAATGTTACGGTTATTGTGAAACTTGTAAAAAAAAACTTGATTCAAGGTCAGCGATTTGCATGTCCTGCTTTAAAAGAAAAGACATTCCCGGGCAGGTCTTAGAATCATTTATCTGCGTTCTTTGTTCAGAGTCAATAAACTCAACTTTAAAAGGTTTTTGTTTTAACTGCCAAGAAGCCTTTACAACAAGAAACTGCCCATCATGTTCAGTAAAATCTTCAAAAATCTGTAAAACTTGCAGTAATTTCACAAGATCCTGATAACTAACTTAAACTACTTTAGTTTACTATGGAAGCCGTCAGCTGTTGGGACATCATGAACGTTCCCGCCAATGGTGACGACAGTCGGCTTTGATTTCCTCAGCCCTTCAACGAGAGTCTTCACGTCTTCCTTAGTAACAGCTTCAACTCCCTTTACCAGGTCTTCAAGTCCGGTGAGTTGCCCGGAGTAGGCCAAGTTTTGAGTTAAATTTTGCATTCTTGTACTTGTACAGCTGTTTTTTCTCCAGATTTGGTTTATCGCGTTTCGTTTTGCTCTTGCAAGTTCCGCATCTGAAAGGTTTCCTGAATCTATTATTTCTTTTGATAAAGCCTCGCAAGCGTCTTTTACTTTGTTGTTTTGAACTGAAAGCTTCACTCGGAAATTGCCTGTGTCTGAAAAGGCAAAGTGGCAGGTTTGGACTTTCTCGATTCCTGAGACTTTTTGGGTCAGGCTTGAATTCACACGTGCTCCTGCTCCTGAATCGCTGCTGCCTAGGGCGTGACGGAGAACGTATGCTGCGGAGAGTTGTTTGCAGGTCTGGTGAGGTCCTTGCAATGAGAGGGAGATGTGGGTTAAAGGCGAATCAACCAATTCCCTATGATCACCTCCAAGATACTTCGAACTTTCCCGTGCCTTTCCCTTAACCCCATCCAAAGTAGCGAAATACGGACTAACAGTATCCACAAACTCATGATGCGATTTAACCCCAGCTCCCCAAACAATCATTCTATCAGGAGTAACATGATACTTCCTCCACTGATTCATATAATAATGCCCAATATTCTGAAAATTACTTTCAAATCCCGCTAAAGGCATTCCATATCCTTTGAGCCCATAAGCAACACTAAGCCAAATCTCATCAAGTCGATCCCAAGTCGTAAGTCTGACTTCTCTAAACTTCCAATATTCATCAATCCTCCACTGCGCAGCTTCTTCATCCATAATAGTCTTCTCATCAAGTACACAATCCGACAACATCTGGACAATATCATAAGTGTCATGAGCCAAGCAATGCCCAGCATAATTCATAAAGTCCTGAGAATAATTCATTCCAAAGGCGCCTCCCGACATTTGGATCATTCCATAGTTGATCTGTTCATTAGTCCTCACGTTTGTCTTCAGGTAAGTCTGGGCCAAACTATGGACGATTGAAGAGTACTTGTCAGTCTCGTCTCTTGTCCCTGCATTCAAAGTGACGCCTAAGTGGACTGTCGATGGAAGGCCTTGAGACTCAGTCACGATTCGGACACCGTTCGGCAAGGCTGTCATTTGCAATGTCTTGGCACCGTCTTGTAATACTAAAGCTGAGTGCTCTGGCAGAGGACGGGTCGGGGCGTACTGACCGAAGATGTAGGCAGTGCCCGTCTTGGAGAAGAACCCGAAGACGTCATGGAAGATTGTAAAGTTTCGAAGGCCTCTTCTTAGCATTTATATTTATGGATAAGGTTGTTTTAAGGTAAATTAAAGGTTTGAGAAGAAGGTTGAAGAATAAATTTAGTTAACTATTTAGGATTATGTCTAGATTTGAAGAAGGTTGAAACCTTTTAAAATCATTTGAAGTGAAAAGACTTTACTTGAGATTGGGTATCTTTTGGATAATACTGCGTAGTCGTTTAGGGAGGATGGGAAAAATGAATGGAGGGAGAGGAAATTTGAGACTTTTTGGAAATCTTCACTGGATTCAAGGGATTCTTGGTCTGATAGTGATTTGCAGTTTCTTTCTGATAACCATTCTAGAAGGACTGCACATTTTATTGTGTTGTTTGAGTTGAAGAGACCTGATCCTATTGATTTGACCAACTCGGAGATGAACTCGAAATCGATGAATTCTCGGTTTAGGGATTCTGGGAAATTTTGAATTGAGGTGAATAGGTTTCGTGATTTTCCGAAGTTTATAAGCATTTTTGAGATTGATTGTTTGCTTTTCACTTGGAGCATATTGAATGAAGCGTAGACTTCTAAGATTCTTTTTAGGGATGAGAGGTAGTCAATTAATTTTGAATCTGAAGAATAAACCATCCAAAACAGTACTTCAAACATCGAGTTCGGGAAAGGAGTTTCAATTTCAATCTCCTGAACCCCACTTGACTCCTTTTTAACAAAGCAATCAGAAAAACTTTTCATAATTTTACTTGACAAGTGATAAACATCAAAATCATTAACCTTGACAAGTAAATCCGCTTGAAATCCAGTTCGAGTAAGTTGAATGTCAAAAGGTATTCTATTCATTCCAGCAGGAATTTCTTCAAAGTAAGGAATCTGAGTTACTTGTCCAAAGATGTTGTTCGGGGCGAATCCCGGGTTATGAATTCCAAAAGGTGATGGAGAAGTACTTGGAGTGTTGAATACTGGGTTAGAAGTTCCAAAAGGTGATGGAAAACTACTTGGAGGGTTGAATACCGTGGTAGTCTGAGGTCCTCCCCAGGAATTCTGAGTTGAATTCGTATTAAACAGAGACCCTCCCGTATTCGGTATATTTTGAGAACTTGAAGTACAGAAACATGACCTTTGCGGGAGGGTTGAAGTCCCAGAACTACTTCCAAATAAACTTCCACCGCTTGGAGTAGTTGAAGATGAACCTCCAAATAAACCTCCACCACTTGGAGTAGTAGAAGATGAACCTCCAAATAAACTTCCACCACTTGGAGTAGTTGAAGATGAACCTCCAAAAGGAGTACTCGATGATGGAGTTGCTCCGAATAATGAAGTCGATGTAGTCGATGCACCTCCGAATGATGGACTCGCTTGCGACCCTCCAAAGCCAAAACCTGTTGTATTAGAAGTTGCAGGGGTAGAACTGAAAACACTTAAATTGTTATTCACTGGTTGACTCCCATTACTTGGTCCACTCGTGAATGAAAAGCCTTGATTCGGACTTGAAGATGTCTTGAATAAATTAGATTGATTCGAATTCACTGTTTGACTTGAACTTCCGAATAATGATGGCTGAGGCGAGTTCAAATCCTGGCTTGGACTGAATAAATTTTGACTTGAAGCGAATGCGGATTGATTCGAAGACGGACCGAATAAAGATTGACTTGAAGCAAATGCGGATTGATTTGAAGACGGAGCGAATAGTGACTGGTTTGGATTTGAACTGAAGGGAAATGATGTGTTTTGGTTTGAATTCGATGGACCTGCTGCTGAATTTGAGAAAAGGGTTTGAGCAGGGCTTGATGGGAATATGGTTGAATTGCTTGAACTTAAACCAAAGATGTTTGAGGGACCTGAAGTCTGTGGTGAACTTGAGGCTCCTGTAGGTATGCTTGGGCTTGACACTTGATTTGATGCAGTCAAGTTTGGATCTGATGAGAACATTTATAATGGGGCAGAATAGGAAAATAGGAATTTTAGGGAAAATAGGAGAAATTGGATAGTAAATAGGATTAAATAGGAAATTGAATAGGGGTTCATCGTGGCAGGGATTTAATATGGTTAATGTTTTGAGGTTCGAGAGGATGAATCAAGGTCAAATAAAGGAATTTACTCGTTAAAGTAGTTAAATAATCTTATCAATCCGATATCATCCAAGCCACCCCTACCTCCCAGTGCTATTTCCCCAAAACTCCAAACACCATAGAAAAATGGGTAAATTCGGCATCCCATCCTTAAAAAAAGCTGAAGACCTGCTTTCTTTATTTTCTTCAAACCTATCCAAAATCAACTCACTACGTTCAGAAGTTTCAACCTCACCACCAAACGAGTCAACTCTAAGCAAATTAGACGAGATATCAAACCTATCATCAATAACTTCAGACACAAGCCAGGCAATAAGCGAGTTATTTCCCTCAAAATCGTGGAAATCCATCTCATTCGATGTACAAGACAAGATGATCGACGTCTTCACCGATCTAAACCACGACCCCCTCTTTTCCAACACCCTAGAAACCTTGAAAAAAGACCATTGGTCATCATTATCCCCTTCACATCAGTACTTCACATCAAGTCTAATTCGAGACTTATCAAAAGAATCAATGGGTTCCTCAGAAGACTCTCTTCAAATCCACCGTCTTCAAAGCCAATTCCTTCAAAACATCCAATCAAGTCATTCAAAACTCGAAGTCTCCATCGACGAGTTAGATTCAATCCCAAGTCAACTTCGTCCAGACCGTCCAGGTGACAAGTTCGAAGACATAACAACGATAAACTTCAACAAGTCTTCTATTCTTCAAACTTTAACATACTGCTCATCTCCTTCTCTTAGACCGAAACTTTTCCAGGCACTTTCAGGACTCGCTGAAGAAAATTATTCAGTACTTGACGAGTTGATTCAAAACCGTCATCGTTCAAGTCAAAGTCTAGGTTTTGAGAATTTTTCTCATTTTGCCCTTGCCCATCAAAGCTTTCCGACCCAGCCGAAGGCTTTAATTGAACGACTGGAGACGTGCTTTACCTTGTTACAAGGAAAACTTTTAAATGAATATGCGGTCCTATTGGACCGGAAAGCTCTTGAAGAGCAGAAATCACGGAAAAATCCTGTTTCTTTGCATCCAAGTGACATCGCTTATTACCTGCAGAAGTACCTGAATATGAAAATGGTTGAAAAGTTTCCGACTTACTCTTCTTATCACTTCGCTGAGAACTACTTCACTGTTTTTAATGTCTTAGAAGGCGTCAAGGCACTTCTTGAAGTTCAGTTCGGTTTGCAAGGAGACTTCGTGATGTGTCCTTCTGAGGAGACCTGGAGTAACGACATCGTTAAAGGAACTTTAAAGAAACAAGGCGCGGTTGTTGGAGTTATTTACTTTGACTTGTTTCAAAGACCTGGAAAATCCTCAGCTCCTGCTAAGTTCAACATCATCTGTGGAAGAGGGGCTTCTAAGTACTTTAAAGAAAAACAAGTACCAGTTGTGGTACTTTCAACGAATTTTCCTAAGAATGCAAGTGACTCTCTTCATGTGACAATGGAAGATCTGAAGATGAAAGGGATGAACTTCGCGATGTTGCAAGAGTTTTATCATGAACTCGGTCATTCTTTACATTCAATTTCATGTTCAAATGAGTTTCAGACTTATTCAGGAACTCGGGTCCCGGTGGACTTGGCAGAGATCCCTTCTCATGTTTTCGAACATTTTGTAACTGACTTTCAATTCGTGAAGACCTGGGCAGTGCATAAAAATAGTAAAGAACTGATAGAAGAAGGGTATTTTCAATATCTTCTTGGAAGGTCTCAAGAGTTTCCGGCTCTTCAAAGACATATGCAACTTGGAGTCGCTTTGTTTGATCTTTATCTTCACAGCAGTCCTTGTTTGGAGAAGGCTGTTCAGATGTTTGAGACTCGACATAAATCTCAAGAGTTTCAAGGGAATTGGTTTTGCTCTGTTGAGCATTTTGTGGAATATGGAAGTTGTTATTATTCTTATATTCTTGATGAAGCTATCAGTAATGTCATCTGGGAAACTGTTTATAATAAGAAAACTTTTAATGGAAATGCTGGAAAGGTTTTCTTTGACCAACTTCTTAGTCAAGGGGGGAGTATTGACCCTCAGAAACAGATAAACAACCTTTTGAAACCTTTTTTAATTGAAGATCAAAGTGATAGTCAAGATGTGGATCCTTTTTATTTGATGGAGTTTTGGTTTAAGAAGTTCTTTGCAGATTCTCAGCTTGTTTCACTGGACAAGCTACGAGCGGAAAATAGAGTTTTTTATAAGTAGGTTTAAAACTAACTAGCCTTAATTACTCTACTTTTACCTCTTCTTCTTTCTTTTCTTCTGGCTTCGGCTTGACATGTTCAAGGATCTTGTTAAGAGTTTCGCTAAATTCTGTGAATTTTCCTTCTAGTCCTCCGATTTTACTTTCAACTGTTGAAATCTTGTCCTGGAACTTATTTTCAAGCAACTTGATGTTGTCACCAAGAACTTCTCTGGTAACAGTGTCCTGTTTCAGATTTTCATTACGTGAACTTTCCAAATTCGTCATGATTTTATCAACTTTCTCATCCATTGTCACTTCTTCCTCAGCAGCATTAGAAGAGCACATCACATGGAAGTACTTATTTTCAGTAGATTTTCCGACCCAGAAGAACATTTTCTGAATCTCTAAAATAACTGATGCTTTTTCACTGTAATCAACGAAGACCTTATCTCCCTGGAAGCTATCATAAGAATCTCCTAGAATAGAAATAAGTAAATTGAGCATTAAAATCACATTAACCACTGTGGCAAGCATATAAGCGACAGTCTCAAAAGAGAAGTTGTAATTGTCCTCAGCTTCGAAGTTTCCGAAATTTAAACTATAAGAGTCCATCCAAAGAGTTTTGAATTCAAAGGGTTTTCCATGACGAGAAACCTGGAACATCACTCCGAAGGTGATGGTCGAGTACCCAAGGATGATGAAGAAGTACCCCATGTCTCCTAAGGCTCTCAGAATCAGTCTCACGTAGTACCTTGTTCCGTCGAATAGTCGGAAACCTGTGAGTCCTCGAGTGAAGTTAAAGAGAGCCACTGTCCAAGCAAGGATTCTGTATTCGAGACCGGCGGTTAGTTGGAGGATGTTCATTGCGACCCAAGCCATTGATAACCAAAATCTGAAAAAGTCGATCACGTTCCAAGGGTCTTTGAAGTATTCCTTTAGACCTCCCATGTACATTTGAATACTTTCCCAGAACATTAGCATGAAGTTGACTAATAAGAAAACGGGGAGAACCCATTTTTCATAGATTTTATCCTGCTCAGTGAAAAGAAGGACTAGGAGAACTAGATTTAGCCAGAGGAGGAAGGTGTATCCGAATACCCAAGAAATAAGCTGGTCCCATTGAATCTGCAGAACATATTGAACAAGATGAGTATTATAAATATTAGTATTACTGCATTCAATAATCGATTCTAAGAAATCAATACATTCCTCAGATCCCATCTTACAAGGAAGAGTAAACGGTGTATATTTCATAATCACAGGAATAGTTTCAACTCCAGTCGTATCACCTTTAACAAAGTCATTAGCCATAGGTAAGAAATTCGAGTTAAACCTGAAAATTGGCAAATTTTCAGAAATTTTCGCGAATGCTGGATCTGCTTGAATCAAACAACTTTTAAGTAAAACATGCAAGCTTTTAGAAGAGTTTCTAATGATTAACGGTAAATCATTAGAAATTGCAGAGAATGAATTTTGAATCTTTGAAGTGTCTTTCGATTCAGAAATAGTGATCAAGAAACCAAGAAGTAAATCTGCACTCTCTTGATGTTGCTTGATTAAGGCGTAGTACAAGGGAGACTTTCCGAAATAGTCTGTTTTGATTTGCATATCAGGTGAATTTAAACTATTGATTGTCTTGGAATTGCCAAAGTTGGCTAATATGTGCAAAGTTGTGTATAAGAACTTACTGAATACCACGTCTGATGAGGAACCAAGGAGAGTGTCGTATTGGCCTCCTCGGATATTATCGATTAAGTTGTAAAACTTCAGAAGGTTCTGATAGTAGGGATCGTATACATCTGTTATTCCCATTTCTAATTTGTATGAGTTTGAGTTCTTTTGAACTACTTCACTCAGTCTTCCATACAAATAAGTCAATTCGAACTTTTCATCAGGAGTATGAACAGTAATATAAGGCTTCTTACTCATAGTCTGGTCTTTAGCAGAGCTCGGTTCACTCATCTTCCAAAGTTTCAACGTCTTATCATTTGCAGAAGTAAGCATAAGACTACCCTGCTCCGTGATACTAACAGCTAAAATACCAGAAGTATATCCACTAAGACAAAGCTCAACAGTTCTTTTCACCAAGTCCCAAACATTGATTTTCGCATCATCCCCACCACTGATAAGTCTAAGATTGTCCGAAGTAAGTTTGATAGTAGAAACAGTTCCAGTATGTCCCTTCAAAGTATAATCTTCTCTTTTTTCCTGAATAGACCAAGCCTTGATTAATTTATCTTCACATCCTGAAATAAATCCTTTATTATTACTGAAAATTTCCAAGCATTTAACAGGTCCAGTATGACCAGTGAAAGAATAAACTTCAGATTTTTTTCCAATATCCCAAAGCTTAATTGTTTCATCTCTTGAAGCACTTATCAAGTATTTTTCATCAGAAGTAAGCCGAACACTGTAAATGTAGTTTCTATGGCCTTCTAAAGTGAAATCTTTTTCTTTTTTCTCAAGGTTCCAAAAAATGATGACTTTATCATCGGAACCACTGATTACGTGTTTTTTATTCCTGGTTATCGCAACCGAACGTACATAGTCAGTGTGGCCATCTTTGAAAACAGCTACTTCGGTAAAGGTTGAAGTCTCGAAGACTCGTAAGGAGTAGTCCCAAGAGCCCGAAACTAAAAGTGTCTCATCTTCACTGAGAGCCAAGTCACAAACTGTTCTTGAATGACCGGTAAGACAGGCTACTTCAGTTTTAGAAGAAAGGTCAAATACGTTTACAGTGTTTTCGTCTGAGCCTGTGTAAGCCCTGGTGCCGTCTTTGGTGATGACTATTGAGTAAATGCTTCCTGAGACGGCTCGAAGATTGCCAATCTTTTTTTTCTGATGTAAGGACCAGTGCAGTATGCACTTGTCTCCGGCACCGGAGAAGATTCTGTTGTTATCAGATGAAACTGCGATGTCGTAGATGTAATTTGAATGACCTTCCATTCTGAATGACTCTTCTTTGGTGTCTAAATCCCAAATGACTAAGACTTTATCATCTCCTGCGGAAATCACAAACTTTTCATCTTTTGTAATAGCCATAGTTCTAATCCAGTCATTATGCTTTTCTTCAGATTTGATTAACTCATTTTTTTGAAGATCATAAAAGCAAACTTTTTTATCATGAGCTCCTGAAATCAACAAATTTCTACTAGGAGAGATAGCAAGTCCTTTAACACTCGATCCATGATCTTTAAACTGATGATTTTCTGAAGTTTCGAGATTCCATTTAAAAACAGCTCCATCATCAGTTCCAACAAACAAAAACTTATTATCAGGTGAAAAGATCATCGCCTG